>DWLH01002727.1:0-10421 GCA_018249795.1 Heliconius telesiphe telesiphe | reverse complement strand
GATGACGTACGTCACTGCAGAAGTGAAAGAGGAAAGTATATCGAGGATTATTCGGTAAGTTGCACAAATTATTTGAACATAAAGGCAAAATTAAGAGACTGCTTCTTCAATCAACGCTGTGTGTTTCGAAGTAACATAATATATATTAGTAAAAATATATATTCTGATTTATGTCAACATTCCTATTATAACAGTACCCAAATACTTACAGAAACGTACGTGCATGAAAATAATGACGTACATTATGAGGATCTCGGCATCAGAAGTATGTCGAGTTTGTAACTCGTGCCTTTAGCGTTGAACAAGTCAGGATAGTAATGTAATTTATGTAAAATATAGTCATATTTTTTAATTTTTTAATCCTGAACACGAAGAGAAAAAGCGTTTGTGCATGTGTGCTTCTATATGCTTGTCTATGGCATCGTAGGTCCCAATTTTAATCTAGTTCGTTTTTGTTTAAAAGTTAACTTCAACGAGAATGGTTCAAGAAAATATGTTCAGTCGTTCGAAGACCTTCAGCTCTTTTTTAATTGTTGAAACAAAAAAATAAAATAAAAATTGGTGAAACAAAAAAAATAAAATAAAAGAAATATCATTTATTTACACATCCTGTAAATAAGTGATATTTTTATTTTTTTATTTTTTTGTTTTATGCTGACAGACAACGTACAAACGAAACGACTAGACGAAGTTCATATGTTAACAGGTGACAGAATGCATGATTATAGGAGCATTTTTTCAAAATTATTACAGGATCGGGATAAAACTAGCTTTCTCATTTTACGTCGACACTAGCAATCATTTTCTTTTTAACTGGTTTAAATTTAATACAAAATTGATAATTAATATACCACTTTGTTACTGGTTAAATACTGATGTCTTTACATAGTAGTTATGCTCGTAAAACGAAGTAGACTCGAAGCTATGCACGCTTAGGTATTGCAATTTATGATAAGAATTTTAATGCAACTTAAAACTCGTTTCATATTCATACATATTATATTTGAGTAAAGCCGATATCGATATCGTAATTATTTTTTGAAAATAATATTTAGGAAATTAGTCAAAAAAAAAAACAAAAAAAAAATTACAAATAAATCGATGTACATGAAAAGTATATGTAGGTGTCGAACATAGAACATATTTTATTTGAAGTTGGCTAAAAACTGGAAAATACTAAAAAAGCAGTGATCATGTGGTCCTGGCGATCAAAACCTCGAAAGATGAAACTGGAAACTATTTCAAATACTAAGTATTTAAAATTTTCTTTAGCAGAAGTCGATGATTGATTAGCATTGTGCACAGGTAATGGATATGGTTATGGTTTACAATAATTGTAGAGGCCATCGTTGTCTAACGTTTGTGGGTTCGATTTTTGCTCTCGGAAACGTATTACTTCATTTCCACTCTCTGGTAATACGGTAAAGCTCGGCGTAAAGCTTGTTTAATATTAAAAAAAAACTAAGTTTCGAGTTCTACTTCGAGTTTTGATACGCAGAAGTGCTAAGTTTCATAATGATGCCATTATTAAAAAAAGTTTATTTATTTAGCGTTCTAAAGTCTTAAGTTTCGTCATGAAATCCTTTCTGTATAGCCTGAAATATTCAAGGGAAAATATTTTCAAGAATACGATTATTCTAATTTTATAAAAACTAGGTAAAGTGAAATACTTTAAATAAATAAAAAATATAATTTATTTGTTTATATTACTATACATTTTCTTGCAATTTTTTAAGACATTGCATGTTGAATGGCGGAACTTAACGCTGCGCATTGATTTGTTACCAGAGCGATGAAATAGAAATAATTTAGTTCGTGTCCAACCAAACCCACAGCGGCCTCATTTACAGTCAGACGCTGTGTTCTTGTGCCACGATATTCTCAAATTTTATTTTATTTCAATAATAAAATATAAATAATCACGATTGTCGATATCAGGATTAATTGCAAAGCGACGTTTGCCAAAATTATTAAATTATTTTTCATAAAAGTAAGTTAGTAAATTAAGTTTACTTTAAAAATAACTAAAATGAATAATATATATATATATATATAGAAAAAATAGAATGAAAGGTGGAAAGTGAGGAACAGAAGTGTTTTAATAAGAACGAAATGTTTAAACACTAAGTTCCCAAGTTCTTGCTCCTTCATCTCTGCTTACTCTGCAATGTATCCCGCACATAGCTGGGTAGGCGTGTAGGGTTATGTATGGACAGGACATAAAAATGATGGATTAAGAAAGTCTGTTCAGCCGTTTGAAGAACCAAATTTTTATTTTTTTGCTGAATGTGGAATAATATTTTAAAACCTCTTTTTCTCATCTCAAATTATCATTCATAGCAATGCCCTTCTGGGTAGCAGAAATTTGTAAAACAGAGATGAGAAACAGAGACCTCTCCCTACAGAGATATTAACAATATAAAGTAAAGTGTAATTGTTACACTTTACACATACACTATATATTTTGTTATATTTGTTACACATATAACAAAAAGAAAATAGCGTATGGCTTAATGGTCAGTTTCCAAGAGACGCGAGTTCAACTCCCGCAATTTTTTTAGTATCGATTATTTTCTTTCTTCCGATCTGGTAAATAAAGCTAAACGCCTCTCGCGTACCAACACGCCTTGTCATAATATGTTCCTGTTCATGTTCAGCTTCACGCTGTATCCCGCACACAGCAGGGTAGGTAGAGGGAACCTAGTGTTAAGACACTCCGTTCCCCACTTTCTGCCGAATTCTGGAAGCATTGCGTATTGAGTGACTCAACAGAAGTCAACGCCGCGCTTAGCCTCGACACCAGAGCGAAGAAATGGAAATATAAATTTAAGTAAATATTTCATCTCCTCGAGTGGGGATCGAACCCACAACCAGTCGGTTTTACAGTCACACTTTGTGCCACTGCGCCACGACTGGCCTCATAATGCCATAATAAAAAGACAAATTACGTAAATTACTCTTTAAACAGATTTTAACAGCTAGTTTCGTCACAAAATGTCTTTATAATATAGCTACTAAATTATTTTACAAAATTATATTATATTATACCGAAAGTTATTATATTTTATAATATTTCATCTATATTTCTACTTAAACAACAGCCCCAGTTCCCGGGACCTTGTATTAGGTTAAGCAATTAACACAAAATTACTATTAAAGTCATGAAAATTGTAACAACATGTCACCGTCACGCTGTATGTCGTAGGGAGGCAACCCGTTGTTAAGAAATTCCATTTCCTTAATTTTTGCCCAATTTTCAAGACTTTTAAACATTTTTAAAGTGTTATTCCACACTTAGGAAAGAAAAATACTTATTTAGAAAACAAAACAAAACAAAAAAATTTGAACGTAGCGGGACTCGAACCCGCACCTCCTCCTAGGAGTGAAAATAGTTCATATAAGTTATAATCCCACTGAAAAAAATGTTTTCTTTCACAAAGGATAAACAGAACAAATCTGACATTAAGACAATGTTCTCCAATTTCCATCGACTTTAAAGAGTTATTTAATGTGATGTTATAGCCTTAAAACCGCTCTCTTCCTTACCAAACTAGAAAAATAAAAATAATCTAAATACCTACAATCAGTTTTTCACAAGAGGATCAAATTTAGGACTTGTAGGATGACTTTTTTGTCTGTATTTTCGTCTGTCAAGACCATTTGTTTCGAGAAATTAATAATAAAATATTAAGATCTACAAATATTAAGGTAACAAATCTTCCAAGCCAACGCAATCAAAAGATATGAGCATTTTTGCACCGTTTTTGCTTTTGTAGTAAATATACCGCGTAATCAAACCCATAAAGTTTCTTTCCGAGGACCTATAGTTGTGGAATTTAACACGAAATGTGAATATACAATAGAAATAAAATAAATCCAAAAACTGTAAATTTTGTTGGTAAGTTTGTCAACTTTTATAATTTGTACTTCCTCCGATTCGTACCTGACCGGTTTTGTTAGCTCAATGCGTAATTCGATTCCCCAAATACATCTTTATTTGAAATCATTATTTCTTTTATTCGTATCTGGAGTTGTCATGTAATAATAGAACAATGGAAACAAAAGATCTTTACAGAACATTTGTATCGGCGGGGCCAGTTACTCTCTTTCAGGTGTTTTTTGTTCTAGGCGTCAAAGAAATAAGATAAGTGTATTAATGTTATTTCTAACGGAAAATCGGACTTTGTTTTTATACATTGGCATGCTGTGTAGAGAATGGGTAAACTGTGGTATGAGAAAATGGCTGGATAAATTTATGATTATAATTCGACGGTTGAAAGGTTATTATGTTTAAACGTAATTTTGTGAGCTTTACACCAGGGCCTTTTTTATTTGAAAGCTAGTGCTTCTCGTGTGATGATAATTTGATCCATATCTGATAATGTTATCCATGAGAAAATCACGTAAATGTTAAATTTGCATTAAATATGTGCGTGACAAATGGACGAATAGCTCAATATTCCACTATCCGATTTTTTTATTGGAAAGGATACATACACTTCAAAGATAATTTGGTGAAAATTTGGTTGTGACAATATAACGAAACTCTTTAATTTTTAGGACCAAATATTGGTTACTCGGGTGCATTTTTAAAGCTTATCCGGTTATTTAAGTCACCTACCATAAAGACTTTATGGTCAAGTATTCGAACATGATGATGATCAGTTGAATTCCTTAACGGCTTTTGAATAAGGAATTGATCTGAGGCAGAATATCTAACTATTTGCATTGCGACATGAGGCAAGAACGAGAAATAGAAAATGTAATAATTAAATGTAATAATTAAATAAAAAAACCTCCTTCATTGAATCAATATCAAAAATAAAGAAATAAAAATTAAATTAGATTAAGTTAGCTTCACGCTGTATCCCGCACACAGCAGGGTAGGCAGAGGGAACCTAGTGTTAAGACACTCTTTTCCCCACCTTCTGCCGAATTTTTGGAGGCATTGCGTGTTGAGTGGCAGAACTCAACGCCGCGCTTTGCTTCGACACCAGAGCGAAGAAATGGAAATATAAATTTAAGTAAATATTTTATCTCCTCGAGTGGGGATCGAACCCACAACCAGTCGGTTTTACAATCACACCCTGTGCCACTGCGCCACGACTGGCCTAAATAAAAAATAAAGAAATAAAAAAGTGTATATCCATTAAATATAGCTAGATTGCTTAAATAAGTATCTACCAACTATTTATTATTTGTCCTTACTTAAAATGACAAGAACAAACAAGAAACTGGCTAGAGGTCAGCTGGGGTACAGGGGCACAAGCGTAAACGCAACAGATTGTGGGTTCGATTCCCACTCGAGGACATGAAATATGTATTGCGGTGTCGAGTCCGCCACGCAATACGTAATGCCTTCAGAATTACGCAATGCAGATAGTGGGGAGCGGTGTGTCTTAATACTAGGCTCCCTCTGCTTTCCTTGCTACATACGGGATAAAACAAAACTAAAAATAAAGAAAATAAATTAATTTTTAACAAAAAGAAAAACCGACTTCAAACAACGAAGTAAAAAGTTACGTAACGTAATGGTAACGTAGTAAAAAAAGAAAAAAAAAAAGTCGGTGCCAAGTAAAACAAACAGGCTTACGCCCAATATTAATAATCTATCTCCTACGTCAATCTTCGATTGTTCCATATACTTATCCAATCTAGAGATTGGATAGATATATGGAACAATCGAAGATTGACGTAGGAGATAGATTATTAATATTGGGCCTAAGTAATTCGATATTGTAGTAAGGTTGACGTAGCACTAGCTTGACCCCGAATTCAAAATTATAAAATATTTTTTTAATTATTTTTGTTTAACAATATCAAAGTACATTTAACATTATGTAAAATTATTTTTTTACTTTTTAGTTCGTTGTTTGAAGTCGGTTTTTCTTTTTGATAAAAAATATTTTTTTATAACGTAATGTTAAAAATATTAATAGTTACAATGAATATGAAGTGAAATATTTACGAAAAGAGAGTAGAGACGAACTACTAAAACAGCTACTCAAAGTTCTATGATTAAAAAATTATGTTAGAGTTGATAAAATATGACAAATTATTATAAATATAAGTTTGTGTTTTTCATTCATTGAATAAATTATAAAACAAGTAGGTATTTATACATTCTAAATCTTTACATATTCTGTTGTCTTGTTCACTTTGAACATAATTTAGCTAAATAATATTATAAATATTTTTTTGCATGACGTTATATATGTGTTAGACACTCTGTTCCCCATTTTCCGCCGAATTTGAAGGCATTGCGTGCTGGAGTAGCTGAACTCTACGCCGCGTTTTGCTTTGACACCTAGAATATTTTTTTATTAAATATTTTTTTTATTGTTTTGGCTAGAGTTAATAATATAAAGTAATTAAAAGAAATAACTGCAAAATGCATATTCAAGTATCCTAGGGGCTATATTAGTACATTGATTAACCGACGAATTTTTTTAGACACCTGTGTTAGATTGATTTTATTCATTTCATCCACCATCACAAAAAAAAATATTCAAGGCCTTATGTTTATAAAAAAAAAATCAAATCGAATCAAATCAGCTTCACACTGTATCCCGCACACAGCAGGGTAGACAGAGGGAACCTAGTGCTAAGACACTCAGTGCCTCAAACTTTAAACTGTCATTATTTATTAAATTAACTGAAACGAAACAACTTATTATTTTGATGAAAAATAAAATGTACTAAGGGACTAATCTTAATATTTTAGAAAGGGGATAAATGTATCAATGTACACTTAATACTAAAAATCGTGTTTGAAAATTCTGCTAAGCGATACGTTAATAAAAATGAGAAGAGAGTGTTACTAAATCACAGTAATAAAATATGATGATTTCTGTGTCGGTTCAACAAATGAACTTTAAAATAAGGGCAAAGTAACTGTCAAGCGCAAAAAAAGTACTCTGAAAAACATTAAACTGAGCTGAAAAATGCAGAAAAATCCGCTGATTCCAAATATTTATATAAACTCCATATTGTAAAAAATTACGTTAAGAGCAATTAACCTTTTAACTGTCGATTATTGTTTTGAAAACTTATGTTTGTATATTATAATTTATTGTGTGTATATATTGTTTTTGTTTATGAACCAGCACGTTTATACTGGGCCAGCTGGGTCTTGTCTATAGAAAAAAGCATTTAGGCAAGCTTACTGTAAAACACTCTGCACCACGATGAACAAACAATTCAAAGAAGAAAGAAGAAGAATTTAGTTGGAAGCGAATGGATGCAAGCTGCCCAGGACCATAATGATTGGGGCTTTATGAGTGAAGCCTACGTTAGGCTTGAAAAATCGTCTACTAAAAGTAGAATACAGATTTTTCTGTGAAAAGTATTTTTTAAAAGCACTTTATTGAAAATAATACGTTAATTTTAACATATTATAATTGTATGCGTAACTAACACTAACATTAACATTTGCTATTACAGTTCTCATAATTGTACTTCTTTGTACACAGAAATAATTTAAAGGTTACACAATCTGTTTTGTTTTGTTTCTTTCTGTTAATAGATTTGTCTGGATCCACGTGGGGCAGCGGCACTGCGTCTTTTTTAAAATGCAATGGATTAGGTTCGATTCCCAATCGGAGGAATTAATTATTTTCGTTTCTTATCTCCATTGAGTAACATGACAAAGTGCAATGTTGAGTTCTGCCATTGGACACGCCATCACACCAGAGTGAAGAAATGAAAGTATTTCACAGTTCATACCTCCCAATGGGATCTGAACTCTTAACCATCGCGTATACATTAAGACCTTGTACCGCTGCACCATGACATCTTCAAAAGTTATTATACTATTATAAATAATATGTACATTATTTATATTTCCTTTAAAATTATTACATTAAGACAAAAAAAACTATTATTTATTTTGGTTAGGGTTACATATATTATTATCAATACAACATGACTTTAAATGAGTATGTCGATATCGAGTGAACAGTTGAAATGAAACCTAGATTATTTCTGAAAGAAATACTAGAAATATCTAAACAGATCTAAAACAAATCAAATACGATCCGCCTTATCGTACCGAAATCCAGTGGTATGAGCGTTGGATATCCGATAGGGTAGAAACATCCTTCATGTATTTATGAAATAAGAAATAAAAGGGAGGGCCGATAAAAATGTTTATAGACAGTAGTTTCAGTTGTGTTTTCTGGAAAAAATTGTAAAGGTACGGTTTTTCGTAAACTTTTCTTTATGTAATTTTTTGTAACGGAAAATTATGGGAATATGGGGCATGTTTCTAGAGCGTGTACACTAGGATCCCTCTGCCTATTCTGCTGTACGCAGGATACAGCGTGATAAAAAAAAAGAAAGTAAGGAGGTTCGACTTCAGAGCAAACAAATGAATCAGCTTCACGTTGTGACCCGCATACAGCAGGGTACGCAGAAGGAAACTAGTGCTAGGACACGTCGTTCCCTGCTTTCTGCCGAATTCTTCGAGGCATTGCGTGTTGAGTGGCGGAACTCAACGCCGGGCTTGGTGCCAGAGCGAACAAATGAAGTAAATTAGTAATAATTTATTTCTCTGAGTAGGAAACGAACCCATAACTTGTTGCATTTACAGTCACACTTTGTGCCCCTGCACTACAATAAAAAAATAGCTTTATAATTTAACGAAAATTAGATACCCTATTTAATAACTGTTAAAGTAACCGCCATTCGATTTTTATATTTCCAGATAGTACCTACGTGCGGTGTTGGGTGTAAGAGTATATACATTTTCAGAATTTATGGTGTAATGAAAGTCTGTCTTGGTTTGGCTCTTAGGCCATTTATTAAAATATTATTATAGAATCCAATTCAGTTTTCCCATAGTTACAGAAAAATCATAATCGAGCATCGAACATTATACGTATCGAACATTATATTTATAGTTTTGTGAAACGTGATGGTTGTGGGTTTGATTTTCACTCAGAGGGTGATTGTTTTCTAAAGAATGTACGTCTTCCTCTTTTGGGTGTTTAGCTTCACCATTCAGCACGCAACGTCTTGTATTCAAGACCATTCTTTCAATGGTATTTTTCTATATAAAGTTATGAAATTAAAAAAATAATCATGTTTTTAAAAGAATTATGTAGTATATACAAATAAACATTCGAATTCGTTCTGCAACATGCACGTACTCGGGACGGAAGATAGAGATGCACGTGTGAGTACATACTCTATAACGCTTATTGCATCAAATGGGGAATAAATCGATATCCGAAGGGTAAAATTCTTTATTAAAGCTTTTTCTATATTCTTGTGTTTTTTGTGTTTATTATGAGAGGGTATTATGACACTCCGTTCGCCGCCCAAATTTGAAACATTGTATGTTGTGTGGCGAAACTCAACGAAACATTTTCTCTATCAGAGCGAGGAAATAATAAGAATAAATAATTAAATCATTTCTCCGAGGGAGAATCGAACCCATAATCACCCTAAAAATGTATGATGTCTTACTAAGCCATGATGATATATGCTACCGTAATTAATTATATTATAATACTAGAAGTCCTCGTACGGCTTCGCCCGCTTCAATTTCAATTTCAATTATTTTTTTTCAAAAAATCGGTGAATTATTTTAATATGGTTATCTATTACACTTAAACCGAAACCGAACACATACTGAACAGGTTATGGAATTAAATAATAATTGCTATAATGAAAGCTGTTATGCTTAATAATATGGCATTGTTATAGCCTAAATGAAAAGATTAAATTGAGCCGTGTCCAATTAGTCTTAACAATGTGTGATAATAGCCCATTCTAGATGTGTGGACTAATTAATGTTCTTAGAAAATCTCTTGTAAAAGATGCTGGCCCTACCTTTTATCTTTTTTTAAAAAGCCCCTTGTCATATTTATTTTTTAATATGACATGGGGCTTTTTAAAAAAAAGCACTTTACGCTGTATCCCGCACACAGCAGGGTTAGCTGAGTAAACCTGTGTGTTGAGACACTCCTGTCCGCGTTTTCCGCTGGTTTTCTGAAGCGCTTTCGCGCTTTGCCTCGATACCATAGCGAAGAAATAAAAATATAAATTTAAATAAATATTAAATTTCCTCGAGTGGGAAACGAACCCACAACCTGTCACGTTTATAGTCACACACTTGTGCAGAAGTATCTAAATAGCATTAGTATTTTACGGGTAAATATTTAGTTCTTAAAGTGCATCACTATAGTGCACATTGTCTGTATACAAGATGATTGTAAGTTCGATATTAACGAAAGAAAGATTTTAAAAAAATATTATATATTTTTATTATTTGCATTGTTTAGATCTATTAAGATAAAATTCGATATTTAGCAAAAAATATTTATCAAGAGGCGTAAAGTTCAATACAGAGATGTCTCCCTTTTGAAAATGACCATTTATAGTAATTATTTTAGACTTACAAAGTTAGACTTACAATA
>DWLH01002726.1:0-10423 GCA_018249795.1 Heliconius telesiphe telesiphe | reverse complement strand
AATCTGTTTTAACGAGGATCAAAGTCAACTTGATTATTTTCTTATTTGAATAGAAAAAGAACGCGTTTGAAGTAACAATTGGGTTTCAATCTTTACAGATGTTTTTAATTTCTTTCATCTTCAAGTGGACAGTAACAAGCCTAATGGAATAAATGCTAAGACTAGGTACATGTATTTTTTAACTTCACTTATTTGCAATTAAAAGATTCAAGTAATAAATATAACGCACGGTAAGCAGAGTGAACCTAGTGGCAAATCACTCCGTTCTCCAAATGCCGCCAGAATTCGAGACACTCAAAGGTGACCCGACGAAACTCTACACCATCACCTATAACGTGTAGCTACACGCCGGAAAACAGGCACAACACTCAATAATGGCGGCGAATGCCTGTCTCTCTACGAATAGTCGTCTATTTATTTACGATAAAATTTACAACGTGCAATTTTTAATAAATACGGGATCTGTATTATGCGTGTTGCCACAAAATTTTATCCCATACTCATTTGAGAAATGTAAGTAGCCTTTCAAGATTTAATCGTCCTAACCATCGAAACCACGATGCTGGCCTGGCTTGGGTAACGGACGCATGGACGGAGATAGGAAGAGACGGAGGACGGAGATTTGGCAGCCATTGGCATTTTTTTCGAACAAGATGACTGGAGCGCAAACGTTATACAGCGCTTACGATCGAAAATTACATTCAATGTATGAAAGTGTCAAGCATTTTAGACATGTAGGGGTATCGCACAATATTTAATATTATTTATAAGTAACATTTGTAAGCACGCTACATCAGTGCCCTAAATTTATTCGCTACAAATGCAATTGTGAAATTATATTCCGCTATTGTTTAGTAACGTATAAATAACCAAATTAAATACAAATGGCACAAAGTGTGTCTGTAAAACCGACTGAGTTCTGCCACTCAACACGCAGTGTCTCCAGAATTTGGCAGATAGTGGGGAGCGGAGTGCCTTATGACACTAGGTTCCTCTGCCTACCCTGGCTGTGTGCAGGATACAGCGTGAAGCTGATTATTAAATATATAATAAATGACTTAAATATTAGGTCTCATCTCATTAGCATCGTCATGATGCTATAGCCCACAAGCATTTGCTTAAAGGTGTTCAATGGTAGTTCTTCCTTGCAGCTACAAATACAAGTTACCAACTTTAAAGTCATGTATGAAACATCGCAAAGGCATTCATAACAGATAAGTTTGAATGGCCTTCCGTAGAGTCAGACGAGCGTTTTAGTCACGTGCATATTAATCTGATAGGTCCACTGCCACCGTCATCAAAGCATTGCTGCTCTTTAAGTGGATCGCTTCACCATGTGGCCTGAAGTGAAAACTTTGGGAGGTATAACGGCTCAGACAATAACCCGTTCATTTTTTGATACGTGAATTTCTCGTTTCAGGCAAATTCTTCCCAAATCGTTATGACAGACCAAGGACGACAATTGAATTCTAATTTGTTTAAGGCGTTGAACAATTTATGCGGAATCCAAGTGCAACCAACTACGGCGTACCACTCAGCAGCCAACGGTATGTCCGCTACGCCGTTACGCCGCTAATCAACGAAGACGCGCGGAGTGACAGACGCGAGAACCTGCTCCGAGTCGACCGCCGCACGCTTGCCATCTCAAAGTCCATTTAAACTGCTTTCGCGCCTGACCTACGTTCTTTGCTTTGCTTTCGCTGCTTTTAACGTATTATAATGTCATATAAAAATTGTGCAACTTTGTACAACGTTTAAACTACAGTACTAAAACAGTCACTCGCAACAAATAAACGAAATACACAAATGTATATATATAGTGAGTCACTTTAACACCCGCCCCAGGACGCTAACTAACGCTCAATACTTTTTTTATTTTAACAGAATTAGACAGTATCTTACTGTAAACACAAAGGCAATCTCCACTCAGGGAAATGATTATATTTAAATCATTTTAATTTCTCTAGAATAATGAAATAAAAAAGGCGTTGAGTTACGCAACCCGAGATTACTTAAAACTTGAAGGAAAAAGAATATAGGAAGCTTTTAAATGTTTAATGTACTTAACTTACCTAAAACAGTGATAGAGCTAGACACGAACATGCTGAGCAGCCACACCAGCGCTATTTTGATCACTACCACCCGTTTAGTCGAATGGTGCCGACTTTTAAGTGGATTGCGGATACCCAAGTACCTGTGGAAATGTATATAATACGTATATAAATGCAATAGAGATACATTATTTAAAGGTATAAATATGATTTAGTGACTTTTTTCTAGGTTTACGCATTTTTGTACAGAGTATGCAGAGGGAGGCTAGTGTTATGACACTCTGTCCTCCATTGTCCACCGGGATTCAAGACAGTGATTGCTGAAATTCAACACCGATCTTTAATAAAATAAGATTAGTTTTTTTTTTTTGCTTTATGTTGTATCCCGCACATAGAAGGTAAGCAGATAAAACTTCCGCACTTTCATGATTTCGCGGGTGAAGCCGCGCTCGAGACGCTAGTATTAAATATTTTACATTCTCGAGTGGGAGTCGAACCCACATCTTATCGCTTTAGGAACAAGCTTGTGTCCCTGCACCACATCTGGTCTCTACTCCTACTCTATATGATTGGTACTATAATTATTTTTAAACAAACATTATATAACTTTGTCAGTCACATCTTTTAACGAATTAGATAGGGGTGCTAATATCAAAGTTACTTCATTAAGTGAGCTGCCTTTATAGAAAGCGAAAGCCGAGTAAAAGGAACATTTGGCTTTTGTATTCCCGGATATCCTTCCGCTGTATCTTTTTCTTGGAAAATGTATATTTTAAGGAAATTAATATTGAAAAGTTATAAATTTTATTCAGGTAAAAAACTAAAGAGAATAAAAATATTATTTCCAAGTTTTAAATTAATAGTAAGCAAGTATTTTTAGGTACTTATAAAAATATTTACATTTCTTTTAGAATAAGCTGTAGTCGGGTTATATTCGAGGAATGTAACAAATTAGACTTTTTATTGCGAGAATTCTTATATCACATTTTTTTTTCAGCTTTGGGGTATTTTCTGCATATCAGGTTAACCAGAAAGAAAGAAAGAAAGAAGTTAGTAGAATCTGTTCTCCATTTTCCATCGATTTATTGGCTAAACTCCCACCATATACCATCAGACTTTTCCTAACAGAGATTCAAATCCACAACCACCAAATCAAATAAGTAAAAAGTGAAAATGACAAAATAAACAGGACTTATCTATTTTGTTATATAAATAAAGGACCTTCGAAAATTTTGGCGGCAAGTGGGAAACGGAATGTTTTAACGCTAGGTTCCCTCTATCTGATTGAGATACCTTGCTGTGTGTGGGATACAAAAAAAAGCTTGACGCTAAAAAAACAATAATATGATAAAATTTGTTGAAAATAACAAAAGGCAGCGTTCATTAAATTAAAGCATTGTACCGAGTCCATAAAGCGATACTTTCTATCAAAATACGTCATATTTTTTATTGTGTTCTATTATGTCCGAGTCTAGAGGAATCTTTAGTACTCATCATTTTTTTAATAGCTCTAAGCGACTACAGCCCGTGATCACGTTAAAGCATATAGAGGATAAATCAAAGTACGTTTAATTATGTAGGTATTTAAAGTAAATTAATGTTTTTACTAAAAATCTTAAATATACATTTTTGTTTTTTTTTGTGTCTATTTTTCATTAAACTTAATTCTAAATTATATATCTATATTAATAATATGAAATGTAATAATATAGTAAGAGCAACGTTAAGTTCCTCCACTAAATATGAGCATAATATCTCGAAGCGGAGTATGGAATGTCCATAAAATCGATCCTCTCTGTACATTCTGCTCTGTGCGGATAGAGCATAAAATTGAAACAATAGTAACAACGAGGCCAACATGACTCAGAGTCACAAGTGGCTGTGGGTTTGATTCCCACTCGAAGGAATAAAATATTAAATATTTTCATTTCCTCGTTTTGGTAACGGGGCAAAACGTTGAGTTTCGCCACTCAACATCCATGCCTACCATTTCACCTCTGCCTACAATTTAATATGCGGGATACAGCGTGAAAAATATCTAATTGCTCGAACCCATACATAGCGTAGCCGGCAGTGGATATCCAGAACGTATTTATCCGGCCTATAAAAATACAACATTTCTTTATAAATCGGCCACTTCAAGAAGGTCTCGACTGAGGAAATAAGACACGTAACGTTATATCCTTTTGGTAAACATTTGTTCCGATAAAACGGTATGTATACAGTAATCTGAATCGTGACTCCGCACTCTGGCATGTCTTAATATAGAAGGAGCAAAATTACATGACGTTATTAGCATTATTACCTTTAAGGTGCAATGGTAATTATAAGCTTCACGATATATTCCGCATATAACAGGGTAGGTGAAACCGATTTTGTATAAAAATATTCAGTTCTCAAGTTTTCGCATAATGTTCAAGACATTTTATGTTGGGTGGCGGAGTTCAACGCCGAAATTTGTCTTGTTACCACAGCAAGAAATTGAAAATTTTATTTATTCCTGTGAGTGGGAGTCGAACTCACAGCCGTCGCCTTTACAATCAGATGTCATTTCTTTTGTCATGCCATTGCGCCACTACACGCGACACCCTCAATTTCCATATATATCTAGGCTAGTTTTAAAAGCTCTTGCCTGTGGTCGTAGATAAAACAGTTTGTTTGTTATGCGAAATTGGTCAGTTATCCTTTTACTCGTACAGCAGATTTTGATAAATATGCTAGTTTTAAAAATTTCATTAAAGTATTTTATCATAATATTTAAAAAAATAATATACTTGAGTCGAACATTAATTCAATTAGATGATACAGATTTTATGATGATTGTGATTAATAAGTTAATTGATAATTGTTAATTTTACACTCAATCGATAGTCTACTAGACTTCAATCAGCTTCACGCTGTATCCCTCACACCTCAGGGTGAGCAGAGGGAACCTAGTGTTAAGACACTCCATTCCCCACTTTCCGCCGAATTTTTCGAGGCATTGCGTATAGAATAGCAGAATTCGACTCTTCTTTAACATAGTATATGTATAACGTTTATAGATAATTATTTGCGTAACCTAGGTCCTAACGAACATGAAAACTCCAACCCCATATGAGATCTTATTTTGCATTATACACTTCTACTAAACTTTTTAAGCTCATAAAGAAAATCATTTACATACAAACATCCACAATATGAGACGGTTAGTAGATCCCTTAACAACAACTTAGGCCTTTAAGGAAATTCGCCGATTGGGAAGGCGTGATTATACAGAAACAGTAAACAAAGTATATTTTAAAGCTAACAGTTGGAACTTATGGAGTGCTTAACCCTTTAGTAAATATTTTCCACGTGTAAGATATAACATTATTATAGTAGAGGCTGTCGTGACGCAGTGGAACAGTGTGTAGCTGGAAGTATAATGATTGTGGGTTTGATTCCCACTCCCCGGAAACTGTCTGTGTTCTGTGTGCGCAGTTCTGCCACTCAATAATGGTATGGTATGGTTCTTTGATTATGGCGTTCCGAGCGTGCCAGTAGAGCATATATCACTTCGCCAATGTCAGGTTGTACGGAGAAAACACGAAGGAGGTTGTAGGGTAAAAAAAAGATAATGGTACACAATAGGAGAATACATGTTAAAAAAAAAGATCCAGTTAAAAATTGCCTTCACCTATAAAAAGATATATATATATATATATATATATATATATATTATACACATAACACAGAGGGTTAGTAATAAGAAATATAATACAAAGGTGTTAGCTTACAATTTAATTTTTTAATTTTGTGATATCTAATATATTTACATAGAGGACTAAACACAAACATTAACAAACATTGAAAGTTAACAGGGCGGGCAACTTTATGAGGAAGGACATCGTATAAGGGACGGATCAGCCTAAGGCCAGTGAAGAGTATGTGAGGAGGGGAACCGTCGTCTAGGCCACATTCACACAGTGAGTGGTCCCTGGCCCTGATCTTAGCTAGATGCACAGGTGTACATGCATGTCCAAGGCGCAAGCGACTAATAGTTGATATAATCCTCCGTTTAGTAAATCTTTGAGAAAAAACCACGGTCGCCTGGGGATATTAGGATGAACAGCAGCATAAAACTTACCTTTCTGAGATTTTGACAAATCCCAGAATTCAGACCCTGACACATCCAAATGAGTTGATGCTAGAGACAACAGATCCTGGGCCGAAATAAAAAAATGATCTAAATTACCACACTGGATGGCGCACGAGTCTGCAGATTCATTCCCACTTATTCCAGAATGACCTGGAATCCATGCCAAAGTAACATCCAAACCCTTTAAATAGCATGAGTACAGTTCTTCACGAATCCTTAAAATAATTGAAGACCTTAATTTACTATGAAATGGATTTCCCTTTATAGTCAATATGCAGTTTAAAGAGTCAGTACAAATGACAGTCTGTTTAAAGTCGTGGAAGTCTGTGAACCGGATTACTTCTAACAAAAACAGCCTCTCCAGTAAGCACAGATGATTCGGGAGGACATTTATATTGTAATATAATTTGAATTTTGAATTTTGGTATCCAGCAAGCTGCACCAACACAGCTTTCCTTTGAAAGCTTTGATGCATCTGTAAAGATAAGGATGTGATTTAAAAAAAATCATTTACTATGGATTAAAATTTTGTGTTGGTGTCAGCAGCTCCCTTGGTTAGACCAAGGTTAGTGATAATAGAAGGATGGTGTACTAGTGCCTTATAATGCGTACAGAATAAGGGATTAGATGGATAAGAGGACAAGAGATCAGGAAGGGAGGTAAATTTCAAGAAACTATTGAGCAAGCAGGGTAGGGGCCTGTCCCGAGGGATGAAGTCTGCTAAATCAGATAACTTAGACCATAGTAGTAGTAGTATAGTAGAAGAAAATAATTTCAAAATCAGGAGTTACTCTTTTTTTGGAAAAAAATACTGCCCGGCACTTTGCTACTGATAGTGCCAAGCCATGGTTAGAGAGCCACTGGTCTAGATAGCGAAAAGCAGTATTTAAGCGAAAAGTGATGTCCTCCACAGATTTTGAGCTGTAGTAAAGGACTATGTCGTCAGCATACTGAAGGATATTACAAAAACTATTGACAGACAATTCGAGATCATGAGTTTATAAGTTATACAACAGAGTACTGAGAGCGGAACCTTGAGGCAAATCTTTCCAGACAAGTCTGGGAGGTATAGTAAGCAGCGGATGTTTTACAGATATCGATCTACCGGTTAGCAGATTACATATAAAATGAGCCATCCTCGGCGGAATACTCAGCTAGTGCAATTACTGCCTGAGTACCGGAAGAAGAACATTATCATATGCAGATGCAACATCTGGAAAACACCAACCAATTACTCTCCTTTGGCATATGCTCGTCGAATGTCTATAGTAAAAACACTGAGACTGTCTGTGGTACTTAACCCCTTTCTGAAGCCAAATTTGAGTGGGAGCTAAGATATATCTACTTTCCACTATCCAGTCCATACGATTTTTTAAAAGCCGTTCCATCATTTTTGATAAAGCAGAAGCTAAAGCAATGGGTCTCTATGAGTTAGGATCAGAAGGACACTTTAAAGGCTTTAGGATGGAAATAACATTTTGGGACTTCCTGGATTCGGGAATGTTACCTGATTGAAATATGTTATTGATCAAATTTAAAAAGTGAAGATTACACTTCTCATTTTGTCTGGGAATAAAAGAGTATGAGATAAAATCCTCACCTGGGCTAGTATCTCTTAAATCCGTCAAGACATTTTTGGGTTCTTCGAACGAAAAACTAGCATCCATTTCAGCCAAAGATTCAATCAGAGGGGATACAAATAAATCACAAGATGGTACAAAGGGAAGAGCCAGTCTGTTAGCAAAATCATTAAGCCACAAAAAGGTATTACTGGAACTCGGACTGGGACTATTGTTAAGAGAACGGAGAAATCTCTTAACATTTGTCCACACAAGGGAGGAAGGAGATCGAGGACTAAGGGATTCACAAAAATTTGTCCAACCAAGTTTTTTCTTTTTCCATTCGCATTGCGCATCTCTGCACTTGTATTCAATTTAATTCTTCATAATCATACGATCAGATGTTCGCCGATCGACAGAATCAGAGCAGTCCTGATCCCAAATCCCGATTGAAATGCATCCAATTCTGAATCAAGTGTTTTTTAAGGATATGCAAGTCAGCTGCAAACAAAATGGCAGAGACAAAACGATCATAGCAAAGAATGATATTCTCAAAATTACCGAACTCAGGAAGATTGCCCAAGTATGCCGACTCTGTGGATTGCATTCTACAGAGTCGGCATACTCATTCCAGTTGGCTTGTTTCAAGTTATATTTAGAGGAAGAATTAAGAGGGGGAGCAGGGGTATGTCTATTATGTATAGAAAGGAGAATAGGGAAATGGTCACTACCATGGGTAGATCGAAGAACAGACCATAGCTGGGAAGCAAGAGAAGGAGAAGATAAGGAATGGTCAACAGCAGTCCTAGGATTCTGATTTGGGTTAACCCTACGAGTAGGTGAGCCCTCATGAGAGAATGCAAATAGATACATCATCAATCATGTCTACCAACGAAGGAGAAAATGTATCACAGTAATAACACCCCCACAAAGTGATGAGTGTTAAAATGCCCTAGGACCAACACAGGACTAGGAAGTGAAGAGATAATAGACTTAAGCTCAAGGAAAAGAGAGGAAGAGTGATGAGGGATATAAACGGACAGGAAGGAGATATTGAAAACCCTCCCAGCAACAGCATTAATCTGTTGACTGTGAAGAGTCAAGGATGTCTCGAATTCAGACAAAAAGCGGATTGTCTTGACAATAGCCTACTCTGTCGTAATAAAGCGGGTAGTTGAAAAAAATTATTATACATATAAATTCACGATTTGACTGAATATGATTTATGATTATTATACATAAGTTGATGATTTGAATCCTAGTAAAAATATATATCTAATTAAATTATTGATTTTTCTTCTTTCTAGTTTCTGCGTTTTGATAGTATACTATGAGAAATCGTTGAAAATACTAAAAATGAGTCCGTATTAAAAAAATATATTTATATTCATTTAACTTAAAAGCTTAAAATATACTTTTAAAACTTTAAGAACTACAGTTTATATAGTTTGAACTAAAAGCCGTTCCGTTGATTAAAGTAACCTACTCTATAATAAAACTTTTACAACTAACATAATGGATGAACAGGCAGAATTAGATATATTTTTATCGTCAAATACCGCCAACGTTTTACGATCTATTTAGACGGAATTGTAATAATAATAATTAATTTAAAGAAAAATATCGTCTCTTACTTGTGTGATGATAGCAAACAGGGACTTATATATAGTACTTGCCTTTATTTTTTTTCAAAAACAATGTATTAGTACTATATTATTAATATTTTCATTTCCTCGCTCTAGAAACGAGCTAAAACGCGGCGCTGAGTGTCACCACTCAACACACAATGGCTCTAGAATTCAGTAGAATGAAGGTAACGGAAGCGTCTTAATGGGAGCGGAGTGTCTTAACACTAGAACACTAGGTTCCCAGGTTCCCTTTGCCGTAACTACGTACAGAATACAGCTTGAAGCTTAAGAAAAAAACATGAGTGTATTATGCTTAATAAAAAATTTTATCATCCCCACGATCAAGTCATCGAGCAACGACACCTAGAGTTAATTCCTTAAATTAATCTTAAATATATCTTGTTAGTCAATAAAGAAACAGGTAAAAAGTAATATGATACTTTTTATAATTTTTAGCATCCCACTGTATCCCGCTAACAGCGGAGTAGACGGAAGAAACCTAGTAGCCCAAGATCCCAGGACCCCTAGACCTACGTCATTTTAGCAGCTGAAATTTTGAGTACCATTAGTCTAATATTTAGTTAGGACAGCATGCGTACTCACTAACTTGAAAGTGGGGCCTTTTCAGAGGTAGTGCCAAATAAAGATACATCTCTGTCTGGGAGGAGGATTGAGGCATCGTATTGGCCTGGGTATTGGCCTGAATAGTCCGTAAATAATATATTTTTAATGAAAGCTTGTTTATATAACGTATTTCGCCCTAATTTTAAACAACCTTTAGGACGCCTGACAGAGAAAAGTCCCACGTAAATGGCTTGGTAATAATAAATATATATTTTTTACATTATTCTTAAAAACATATTTAAATACGAGCGTTTCTACTTTAATGTAGGTGAGCGTGTACCTTAAATTGGCGCTGCCTCTGAAAGGGCCCCACTTTCAAGTTAATAAGTACGCACACAGTCTTAACTGTTATAAATAAATGTTTAGACAATTAATCTTCAAAATTTCAGCTTTTCTAAAATTACGTAGGTCTGGGGGCCTTGGGATCTCAGTCTATAGTGT
>DWLH01002725.1:0-10426 GCA_018249795.1 Heliconius telesiphe telesiphe | reverse complement strand
TAACAAATAACTGAGAAAACAAAGGAACGTATATAAAGCGCATCGAGTGGCAAGCATCGACTGTTATATATAAAATATGCCGTCGACAAGAGGGTAGGCGTAAATTTTAGAACACCTTACCAGTTCGGTCGACGGCAGCGAGCGCTTTCATATAAATATACTAAATACGAATACTTACTATAAAATACATAAAATTAATTAAATGTGTGTTTGTATATAAGTGATAAATAAATAAATTACAATATTGAAATATATAAATAACACATTTTAAATAAACTATAAATGTAAATAATAGTTACATTCATAAAACCAAGCCAAATTTATATTACAGTATCGACAATTATATACAAAAATTAAGAAAAATGTAAAAAATAGGTTTGATGCCGACATCGCCTGACTGTAAACAAGGCGCCTGTGGGTTCGATCCTTATCGGGCGAATGATTATATTTTATTATTTTCGTTTCCCCGCTCTGATAAATGAAGGGCGGCGTTGAGTTTCGCCATTCAACATGCAATGTCTCGAAAAATCCTTTTGCCTACACTACTATGCGGAGAAAAAGTTTATTTATTATGTCTATATTCACTTTTGGAAAATTAAATAATTTTAGCAATCCCCTTAGGTTATTTTGAGTTAAAAACTGTAAAATTTACTATTTAAAACAAACAGTATAACAGAACTAACGTACGTAACTCACACGAAGCGGTCACTCCCTGTCACTAGAAATTTAACCAGTCGCTTTGTTCGGCCCACGATGTTCCTACAAATTGGATATTCTTGATCACACTCAATTATGAATGTATGCGGTACATTGGCAGTCAGACCGTACAGTGTTTGTACTCGCTATAATCTATACAGTCTTGAGCTGTGCGTTGTGCTCACTTGAAATGACATGGAACTGACATCTTAACTCGTCTAACCAAATACAAATATGCTTTCCATATATAGCTGCATGGAAAAGGATATATGTAGCTTTTCCATGCAGCATGGATTTCCATGCATAATCAGAGGATACCTGAGAGTGTTAAAATAAATTCTTCTGAATTCTAGACATCGTGTTTTCATTGAAAGAACATTGGCGAAATTTCAGCTATAATTTAGGCTTTTCTATTTTTTTTTAAATTCTACGATTTACTTCATTTTTAAATTACTTATGACTGTATTTTTTACGATCCAAATAGAATGTTGTAACTGTTATTTATGAAACTTATTATATTATAATATCACTTCCTTCTTCTCCATAAATAAAATATTTTGATATATTTGTATACAAGTTTTTCTCACAGAAAAACCAACCCCTAGAAAAAAATAGCATACCTGGCAACACCTAGCTGTTAGCCAACTCAATAAAAAGATACTAGAGACAGAATAGTGAAAATACGCCAGAATTTCTCAATATTAAATTCTATAAAGAACACAAAAAGTGGTCTATTGCAGCATCTCATTCCAGACCACGTTAATTTTTTCAATTTGGTTGGATTTTCATAAGTTTTTTACTCATTTTTTATTATTATTTTT
The DNA here is from genome assembly GCA_018249795.1 of Heliconius telesiphe telesiphe. Taxonomy (NCBI): domain Eukaryota; kingdom Metazoa; phylum Arthropoda; class Insecta; order Lepidoptera; family Nymphalidae; genus Heliconius; species Heliconius telesiphe. Next base: position 8,909 of record DWLH01002725.1, on the reverse strand, counting down.
AGCTTCACACTTCATGCTGCACCTAGCTGAGTAGGTAGAGGGAACCTGGAAACCTGGAAGCCCATCCAACCAGAAACGCGAAAAAATTAGACGCTCCCTCAATGCGCCACGACTATTATAATTTAGGTAAAATGAACATTCCACTGATTACAAAAGTACTATACCTATAATTATAATTAGTATAATTAGCACTTACTGCGACATTATCCGTAATTAAATTCCGAGACTGTCGGAAAACGGTCGTCGAAGCTTTCATAAAACAATTATGTAGTATTGAAATTAAATTCGAGGCCGGTCGTTTCACAGAGGCACCAGCGTGTGACTGTAAACGCGATTAGTTGTGGGTTCTATTTTTACTCGCGAGAATGAAATATTTAATAATTTTCATTTCCGAGCTCCGTTAAAGAGGTAAAATGCGGAGTTGAGTTCCGCCGAGTTCCGCCACGCAATTCCTTCAGAATTCCAAAAGTGAGGAACGGAATTGTCTTAAAGGGAATGGAGTGTCTTAGCACTATAATCCCAGGTTCTCTCTGGCTATTCTGCTTTGTGAGGGATACAGCGTGAAGCTATAATAACAGACACGTGGTCCGTAGGAAAGTTAATTTAAAGTTTAAATTTGTAATAGCTTTTTCTGAATTATTAGTTAATTCAGTAAGCTTAATCATTTTTAGCTATATCGTTAGACGTTCCATTTGATACTGTCCACCCAAAGCACTTGGATGCTTCCAAAACAAGATTTTGACTATACTAATATTATGTTATAAATACAATTTTGGTATACCATAATATTCATATTCACAGAAGCCTTGTTATCATGAGAGGATCTTAAGAGTCCATCAGAGGAGGACTTCCTCCTTAGAGTTTGGGATGTGAAAGTCATAATGGCTATAGTGGAGGACATAAGCTCTTCGTTTTATCTTTTAGGCCATCTTTAAATTGTCGTCCGTTATCAAATTTTACTTTCAAGATTTAACTACAGAACTTCAATGGGACAGTTGAAACTAAATACATATTTTCTAAAAAATAGATGAATATATCTTTGTTGATATCAGTATTTCATACTTAGTATCTTTTTTATATTTACATTTTCTTTTACTTGGTCAAGAATCATCTCATAATGTAATTCCCTCATTTAATGTGTATGGAAGTTTTGTTTAATAAGTAAAGTGATTTTATCGAGATGCTCATTAAAAGGCAAGCTACGTTACTTGTGTCTATATACGAATTTTTTTTACAACGTCACATTTCATAGATTACTAATTTGAGTTAATTTTTTTCCTATTTCGTCACCATACTTATATAAGTTATTTGTAAAGAGCATCAAAAAATAAAAGTCCACGTTAACTACTAAATCGTATTACATCAAATAACAAATACAGTAAAATAATACAAAAAAAGTGTAACATACATACTAAGGACGTTTGAACTCGAAACAGAGGAAAAGGCGACTAATGCTCAAACATGTTCGGAAACCGTTTCAAAGGTTCACGAAGATATGAATATTATATTCGCTTTCCCTATAACGTGACGGGGCGATCCCGCGCGTCCTCGGGGACCGGCTTAAACTATAAGACCCTTTAAAAGGAACAAACGAAATCTATACTTAAAGCATATACACTTACGGGGCAAATTTGCAAAATCACTGTATCGCCAAGTACGTCACGAACTTGGACTGCAAAAGTTCGGAAAAACTAACTTATTTGAACTTTGCTCTATCGGTCCTTGCGACGTCATATTGTGTTGATATTAGAAGCACCTAGCGAAACTGAAGGTATTACAAATTGTTCTTTGAGTAACTAAAGTCGAACTTAGTGCCAGTTTTAGCAACTCCTAGGTGAAGTTTTTGCCATTCTCCTTGTTGCCAAAATCATACGAAATCATACGAAAAAAGCAAAGTTTATTTAAATAATGATCTATTCAATGAAATAGCCATTTGTTTAAAGAACTAAACCCTACTACTTGTCTATCTCTTCTATCGACGAATTATTACTTGAACAATTTTATTAAGTTATCAAAATCTACAATTATGATTTAAACACAAAGTAAATACTTACAATACAAATGTTAGAAAATATCTGATATATGTAAATTTATATGTATTTCATGAAAACAATCATTTACAGTCGCATGATTGTGCTCCTGCACCACCATTGGCCTTAAAAAGTAAATAAGTAAACTATTTAAATATATTAACTAAGCAAATTTCTAATAATGCGTATTAATCCTTATTCGAATAAATATATTAATTACATTCGTTCTTTAATGTAGATCAAAATTATCCTTTACCTTTCTTTAATAAAATTAATACAGCTACAACTAAAATATAGCTTCATTAAAACACAAACTACAACTAAAGCGCAATAAACAATATTGCAAGAAGCTTTCATCTTGTGACAGGTGAGAATAACAAATGTTTTGCAAGTAGTATCACTGAATGTAATTAATGAACTCTCCCATTATCCCAAACACTTTTGTATAAATATAGCAATGTCGGTGAAAAGACCAACCAAGAATAAGTACTCACGTACTATGAAGAGACACTGTGAGACAAATCTCTGCATGTTATAATTTGAAACGACTGGGAAACTTGTAAAATGGCCTTAAAAGCTCGAAGTTAAGCTAGGGTAGGAACTTGCTTCTTATAAAAAAAAATTTTTTCTTGTATTCAATAAAATTACATGAAAATTTCTTAATTTAAAACTATTTTATTAAAATAACTCAAGTAAAAAAAAAAATTAATATTATTACACACGTTCTTTTGAAGCTTTTTATACAACCCTGTCGAGTAAAAGCGATTCACGTAGCGCTTAAAACTCGTCGATAAAAAGCTACAGCGTCACTCGTGTGCATGACAATTTCAATTTATACAAGCGTGGCTCGAAACAGCGCGTCGGAGCATCCTGTATTACATATATATAATATTTATTTTGTTTAGTACTAAATATGGTTATAGTAAAATTGTTGAGTTGTAAGTTGACTTTACTTGGTTACATTTCTTATGTTGTTTCAATAGACTATTAGTTTTAAGCTAATTTAGTACAGATCCTATTTCTTTGTTTTGTATTCGAATCTAGATTCATTTTTTAACTAAGTTTAAAACAAAATTCTATTGAAACAACATAAAATCATAATAGCCAAAAAACATAACCAAAATTGTGTGTGTCGATAGAATAAGTGACAGAAAAATGGCAAATGGATGAATGTGGACTCCTTGGATGTACGTTATAATTGGTTGAAGATAATGGACGAGGTGAAAGGTGGATGCAGGAAAAGTAACATTTGATGTGAAAGTCACATTTGATTTCTTTTTGCTACTCCGCCGGGATATCGCGAAGCTAAAATTAAATAATTATATCAACTCTATAATAATGATTTCAGCCTGTAGTTAGAGGTGTAATCGTATGGCTAAATCGGTCAGAAACCATATACGTGGATTCAAAGAAGTACGAGTTCATATTTTATGGTCAATTTTTTTTACGTTTATTGCATGATTTTTTATATAAAAATCAAAAAAACACTTCAGCTTTACTCTGTATCCCGTACACAGCAGGGTAGGTAGAGGGAACCTAGTGTTAATACTCGGAGGCATTGCGTATTGAGTGGCGGAAATTAACGCCGCGCTTTGCCTCGATACCAGAGCGAAAAAATGGAAATATAAACTTAAACAAATATGTCATTTCCTCGAATGAAAATCGAACCCATGACCGTCACGCCACGACTGGCCTCACTACACTTACCTACTACACTTTTAAATTTTTATTAATTTATTTTAGACTATTTGTGCCCTCAGCCCCGTTTATAGATTTTATGTTTCAATGATACTTCCATTTACCATCCGCTGTCTTTGAAACTTGCAACGCGTTACCAAAGAGAACCTGTCAAGTCACGCTTTCCACTTTCATAAATAAAAAAAAGATTTCATTTTATTCAATTTGAGTTGTAGGTTATTATACACATCAAAGTAGGCAGAGGGAACCTGGGAACCTAGTGCTACAATCCGTTTCCAATGAAACAATTCCATCTCCCACTTTCCGCAGAATGCTTGAGGCATTGCGTCATAAATGGCGATACCCAACGCCGCACTTTGCTTCGTAACCGAAGCGAGAAAATATAAATCTAATAAATTGTATATTATTCAATTATAATATTATATAAATAAAATAAATCCTGTGAAAATATTTTTAAACATATTTATTTTTTACAGAAAATATTTATTGAAAAAAACCAACTATAAGTGTACAACCAAGTCTGTGTAAGCAAAAGCAATGGAAAGTATTCGAGACTATTTGTAATAAGAATTCCGTGCATTGTTCTTTATCTTGAAAATTAAGAACTCTTAATAATTACATTTTAAGAGTATTCTCTTACTTCGAATATATTTTGTGTTTTTGGAATTGAAATAAACCCTATTTCTAGCTTAATATGGAAGAAGTTGCAAGCGTTAATTGAAAGTATTTTTTTCCTTAAATAGTATAGTTGTGGATTCAATCCCCACCAGAAGAACTGTATTTCAATTATTTTCATTTTCGTCCTCTATAAGACAAAGCGCTCAAATTTCGCCACTCCACACGCAATATCTAGAAAATTAGGTGAAAAGAGGAGAAAAAGGTGCAAATTTCCTCCTCCTTCCTTTTTCCTTCCTCGTACCTTGTGGGCTCGAAGCATACATCTCGAAATAGCTCGAAGCTACGTATCATTCGCCTTTTCCTTGAACATAGTGATAGCTAACACTGTTACAATTATTGAAGACTAGCGGCCTGCTCGCGGCTTTGCCCGCTTGAATTACATGATTATTCATTTAAGAAATATAGATATTACAAACAGCCTTAATTATTAATTAATTGATTTGGATAAGTATTCACGATATTCTTTGTAAAATAACTTATATTACCTCCTATACAGTTTTTAAATTAGTAACATATACAGAATATACATAGAAAGCACGTTTTTAGGCATTTTTATATAATCTATAAAATAATCAACATTTTCGGTCAAGTTCAAGTCGTACTCATGACCCGAGAGTTTCGTACCAGTTTCATGAATGGAGATACACCGAAAATATAACTAATTAAGTTGTCATTTTATATCAAATTAAGTACAGATTAAAATTTGTACCTAATGGTTTTTTTCTGTGACACAAATACAATAAGTAGTCAATTTTCGAAAAATAATTTTGGAATTTTCCTTTATACGTGCCGTAAATTTTAACTTCTTAACAAATTTCTTAATTGTATATCAACGGGAAGTACCCCATAGTTATGATAGAAAATGCGACAAAAAACAAAGCATAAACCCTCATATTTCATCGTCATTTGATTGCGATGATTTAAAATATAGATTTTTTTGTGCTCTAAGGGAATATAGACTTGAACATTGAGATATCTAACCTTTAACCGATCTTGTACAAAATAGTCTTGACAGACGGACAGACGGACAAACAACAAAGTTATCTTATAAGGGTTTTGTGGTATGTACCCTAAAATACCCTTGGCACATACATACATGCAACATACAGGTGCAATAGTGCAATGTCGGTACGTGTCGCTTTTAAGTTATGAAATAATACTGCGGGATATTTTTATAAACAGTGTCAGAGCATTTTTTTTCTTGAGACACAATTTTTAGAGGTTGCTCCCAAAAGTTATTTATTTTATACGTTTCTTAAAAAAATATTAATAACATAAAAGAACGAACGGACTGAAGAACCTATTCAAAATATTTCTTTCAATATTAAGTCATTCTTTATCACTGTTATTTAACATAATTACGAATGACGCTAGACTGTTACGAAGGTAATCTTCACCAACAATTCAATTCAGTTTACTTTGTAGTTAGTACTATGAACAATTGTACTTTAAAAATACATAAATTTATCAACAGTTAAATAAATAAGACGTTTCTAAAGTCATTCTTATGCCCAGAATCTTGCCAGCGCGATTCGGAAAATGAAGTTTTATGCACAGGGCCATCTATTGGACTTACAATTGAACTGTAACCATTCGAACATTGTTAGAAAAATATTACTATATTTATGTTAAATTTATTATGAGTATAGATTTTACACACTTACACGACGTAATTAATGTTTAACAAATAAACAAAATAATATGTTTTATGAGTTATCAACATTCATTATCATATGCTGTCAATAGATATCGTTGCGTATGTTTCTAATTTTTTTTTTTAAATATAAATATCTTAAAAACTTTAAGTACATAATTTTTTGATAGAGTGTAGCGGTAACCTTTCCAAACTTTAAAAATATGTAAGTCTTTTATGCAAAGCGCTATCTATTTAAGATTTAAAATTAAGGACAACCTAAAAATGCTGTTTTTATGTTAAATTTCACCTAACATAAAATTATAATAACCGAAAACGATGTTGTGCTAAAGTATTAAAATGATTAATATTCCTCCCGTCGTAATTAGTGTTTAACTCCACAGAACGTTTTATGCGTTATCAGGATTCGTTAGTACCTACTATTTGTTGTCAATAGATAGCGTTACTTGTATCGATTTCTATTATGTCAAATATAAACTTCTTGAAAACTTAAATACTTATATTGTTTGATAGAGTGAAGCGATTACAATGAAATATAAAACTAAAAGTTACTCTGATTTACTTATAATTTTTATGTATAAAAGTTGCTTAAATTTATTGTGTACTTTTTACGTTATACGTGATCACATAAACAGACAAACAGACAAACATACAAACAGACAAAAATTCCAAAAATGTTGGAAATGGATTCTGTTAGTTATCCTTTAACACCCTGGCTAATTTTTTTTAAAATATTTTCTATGTACAGAAACGACTTTTCTACAGATTTATTATAAGTATAGATTTAAAAACACTGCGTGAAAGTTTCTTAAAGGGAACGAAATGTCTTAGTACTAGGCTCTTAGGTTCTCTACCTACCCTGTGTGTGAGGGACCCTATAGGGTCAAGGTAAAAACATGTAGGTAGCCGAACCACCTGTAGGGGAGAAAAAACAGGATTTCTATGTAACATTTTACAGTACAAGCAAACGAGGTAGCGGGCGCTGACCAGCTTTTCACTTTACTGTACCAAATAGTAAATTTAAAGCTAGTTCGCTTTACATTGAAATACAAAAATATCCTAATTTCAATAGAGAGGATGGCGGGAAACTTTCTACCACCTGGGACCCACTCATAAAATCATTGAAGTCTCAAACCCACCATACCAGAGGGCAAGATACTATCAGCTCATTCTGCAGGAATCCAAGGCAGTACGCGAGGTAATTAAGAAATCGTTGGAGGTAGTTTGATATAATAATAACAGACGAATGCCACCTCAGTCTACCACCATGTGTGACCACGGACTACTGCAAAGTGTTCGAAACGTCGGGTTTCCTAAATGTATAATCTTAAATATACGCGAGTACTACGGTTAAAATAGTTTCATTTAAAATGTGTAATAATCGTGAAAATCAAAGAACTTATTATGCAACTGAGAATGTTTCCTTGGAATAATTGCTTTGTTTTATATTATACCAGCGCCCCACACGCGGCTTCGCCCGCTTATATTCATTTTTATATTATAGCGTAATTATACAAAATCTGTACATCAATTGTAGCTCATGAGTTATTCTGATGTATAAGCTATTGCTACTTTAAAGTTTCTTTTAAATCTGTTCAGTATTTTTTGCGTAAAAATGGAACAAACAGCTATCCACACAAACTTATTACTTAACTATTTGTTTGTTAATTTATATATTATACATATAACTTAACTTAACTTAATTTATATGTATAATATATAAATTAACAAACAATAAAAAATAGACAGATTTATATTTGATGCCGACAACGTCTGACTGTAAACAAGGCGCTCGTGGGTTCGATCCCTAATCGGGCGAATGATTAAATTTTAATATTTTCGTTTTCCCGCTCTGATAAAAGAAGGGCAGAAACTCGGTCGAAAGTGGGAACGGAGTGACTGAACACTAGTTTCTCTCGGCCTGCACTACAATACGAGTACATATCATTGTTGCTTTATTGTATCTATACCTTTGAAAAATGTAATAATTTTAACATCTAATAAAATTTACTATTGAAGCGGTCACTCCCTGTCACTAGAAATTTAACCAGTCGCTTTGTTCGGCCCACGATGTTCCTACAAATTGGATATTCTTGATCACACTCAATTATGAATGTATGCGGTACATTGGCAGTCAGACCGTACAGTGTTTGTACTCGCTATAGTCTATACAGCCTTGAGCTGTGCGTTGTGCTCACTTGAAATGACATGGAACTGACATCTTAACTCGTCTAACCAAATACAAATATGCATTTCATATATAGCTTCATGGAAAATCCACATACATACATGCTATGTAAAGTATTAAATATGGGTATGGGTATTTTCTTAATTGAGTTGTATATTTTGATTGTTTCTTCATTAAGCACGATAGGTAGAGGAAACGTAATGGACGGAGTGTCTTAACTCCGTAAATTAAACATCGTGTTTTCATAGAAAGAACATAGGCAGAACTTCAGGTATAATTTTGGAATCATTGTTTTTTTTTTAATTCTATAATGCCATTCCATTTTTAAGTCTTAATAGAATTACTACTTTATCTAAGATAAGATAAGAGTTATGAGGCTAAAAAGCCATCATCGTGCTATAAGAAATAATAATAATTATCATTTCATCAAATTTCTATGATATTTTTATAGATAACTATTCGTCGCACCCATGTTAGTTTGCGTGGCAAGACCTAGATCTAGACCGGTGCAATCAGTCAATGGAAAGCCCGCCATCATGAACAAAAGCCCTAGCCGGTGTAAGAAGCGAGCAATGTCGATAGGCAAATGCATCCGGTTACTACAGCGGTTCGGCAAGGTATTTGGTGATATGCCTTAAAGGGCGCACGTCGGGGCTCTCCT
>DWLH01002724.1:0-10426 GCA_018249795.1 Heliconius telesiphe telesiphe | reverse complement strand
CGTACCTCACAATATAAAACAAGATTTAAAAGCAATTAATTCTCGAGAACAATCTCGGAATTTTTGTATTTCCATGTAAATATCAAACGAAGGACTGATCACAGAAACGTAGTGATAATATTACTAAGGCAACCAATAATGAGCGCTCACGGCTGACCTCAAAGCGGATGAAGCCAGCATTTTCAATGTCACAGTGAAATAAACACATAAATAAAGTTATACGTTACGTGGCATGGAAAACAATCGCCTTGTATATAAACAAAGTATATGTTACTTCTTATCAGCAAATGCGTCGTTAACTGCATTAATTGCCATAAATAATATTCAAAAGGAATCCATTCGCATTTAAATATTGAATATTTTACTCTCCTAATCATCGGTTAATAGTTTTGTTGAAATTTGGATAGTTATATGATATGAACATAGCAGGATTAGAACCCGTGTCTCTTGGATACCGTCCAAGAGCTATAGCCAATATTCTAGCCAACGATACCAATACGTTTCGACACTTTTAACTTTTTATATTTTAGGTTTGTTATAAGTTTTGTTGTATAGCATAATTTTCACAGAGCTAAATACAGTACTAAGTACTAGACATCATCAAAGAAATATTTGGCGAGAGGGAATTGTTGACACAATTATTTTGCAACAGTAAATATTGTTTGTACACTTAGTTCTTTAATCAATAATTATTCCAATTAATTTATAATTGAAGAATGTAACGTATATATATAACTTTTTATAATATAGTGACAGCCAAAATAATTTTATAGCCTCCTTTTTCAACTCACAAATACAGTAAATAGATCCTTCTAGAAAACTTTTGGTTTTATTTACACATTTCGAAATACATGTATCCAGAATGAACTACAATGTTGCATATTGTGTTAGTTTGTTTAATTCACAGGCATTTTCTTTCGTATGTACATACAAATTTATATAATAATCGAGACAAAGGAATGTTCTACTATGTTCTTCTTGTTTACATTTATATGAAACGCAAAGTACTTATAGTCCTTAAACAAGATATAAGTAACTTTCTTAATAAAACCCACCCGATCTATTCCTACGGCCATGTACTACCTTCTCCCTCTTTAGATTCAGAAGAATTTACAAAAGTTATTTCCCATGAACGCTTTTAAGAATTTAATGACAATGAATAAAAAAACAATTATATTTACCACCTTCTTATAATCAAGTGAAGATGACAGTACAGTGAGAGATGCACAAAACGTGATGACATTGCATCTTTGGTCAGTCCGGCAGTAAGGCAGAGGCGTCGACGACGGATATCGTTATGTGAATTATCTACGTATCTTGTCAGATTATATGAAAATACTTAATTAAAGATTAAACATATATCTTATGAATATAATAAATAAATAAAAGTAAACATACATCTTTTTTAATCTATTATAATATGATTCAGGATCTTACCTATGGGAATATTATTGAAAAATATTCTAAAAAGTTATGAGCACCTACGATTTAATATAATCTAAGGAATGACTTCCATAATCCACGCATGCATAAGTTATGGCAATGACGTGTTCCGTCCCACTTTCATACGGTGCCGCGCTGTATGGCGAGTAGCGACCTTGTCACAAAACTTGTGATAAACTGTAAAGTTTGTGGATAAAAGTTTATTTTTATGCACGCCAATAGTATGTTACTTCCGCAGATAAAAGAATGTGCTGTTTCTTTAGTGTATTGTGTGATAAAAAAATACGTTTTTATATTTAATAATGTAGTTAATTCTAAGAATGTCAAATAATTTTGTAAGTAGACGTTTCTCTTTTAAATTACATTCAGTTATGGCAACAACAGTTATTTAAAATTAATAAATCATATTGAATATATGAGGCCAGTTGTGGCGCAGTGGCACAAAGTGTGACTGTAAATCCGACTGGTTGTGGGTTCGATCCTCACTCGAGGAGATGAAATATTTACTTAAATTTATTTTTCCATTTCTTCGCTCTGGTGTCGAGGCAAAGCGCGGCGTTGAGTTCTGCCACTCAACACACAATGCCTCCAAAATTCGGCAGAAAGTGGGGAACGGAGTGTCTTAACACTAGGTTCCCTCTGCCTACCCTGCTGTTTGCGGAATACAGCGTGAAGCAAATTTTTTTTTTTTTTTAAATCATATTGAAACATGGTTCATAATAGAAAAACAAATACTAGACCCCAATGTTTACCTAGAGTTTCCAAAAATCCAATCTAAGAAATCGAAATTGAAACGTAGTAGGTATAATGTAAGCCCATTATCGTAACTTTATTGTGGACGAATGCATTAGTTCTGTTTATAAACGTCGGCCGCTGGCGAGGCGGAGGCGGAGGCGGCGGTTTGGCAACACTCGACCGCGTTGCCTTACCGACACCTCTGGATTCATTTCTATTTTCGGACTGTATCAAACATCTGCACTACTGAATTTGCATATAGGAGATTTAGATATGTATGCAAGTACGAAATGTATTGTTTATTTAATAACTATTTTAGTGGTATAGCGATTTTTCTTTACATCTTTTTTTCTTTTCTTGTTGTCTGTATGCCAAGACCATTTATCTCAAGATGGAATTGCGCATGGAGGTATCAAGCTGGAATTAATATCGTATATTTAAATGTATAGTCCATTGAAGTACACAACAAATCAAGCTTCTAAGTCAACGCAATCAAAAGATACGAGCATTTTAGTATCGATATTGTTGCATTTTGTATGAAATTCGACGCATAATTGTACTTCCCGTTGACCTACAATCTTGAAATTGGTACGGAAGTCTTGATGGTCAAATCCGACTCGCACTTAACTGGTTTTTTTTATCATATATCAATAATAAGATGACGAATATGTTTTTTTTTTTAATAAAATCATTACACAAGCAGTCGTGTCGTGTAAACGAAAGGTCATAATGAACTCTTTCGAAAAGAAATATAGAAAAGGTAGCTCAATACCTATTAAATAAAGCCAAATTTAAAACTAAAAAAAAAGGTAAGTATATATATTGTATGTGGTGTAAGTTATAATTATGAATGACACATAATGCGACATACTACATCTTAAATAAGCTGATAGCTGCTTATTCTAAAAAGTATTAAGACTATATAATAATTGTAACAAAACAATATTCAAATAAAACGCAAAACACACATAATATATAAAATAAATATAATATCTTAAGCCAATCTCATACAATGTAAGTACTCGTATTGATGTACGATTGTAGATTTAAGATCATCCACGTGTGTATATAATGTAACCGGTACTATGTATAAGATATTGTATTAGGATATTCTCGTACTACGACAAGGTGAGTCCTTCAACTTCTCGTGTTTTTATTCAAGCTGTAGAAGGTCAAATAGTATATAAAGCAACATTACTGAACGTAAACATACAGCTACTTAGAACTATAACTGTAAAGCGTCGTGTAAATTGCTTCTGCACGAAATCGAAATTTCATAAATATAATGTTATTTTTCTAATAAAAAACCTACATACTAGGTAGGTTCAAAATATTAAAAAAAAGATATATTTTAACGTCCAATAACAGATCTCAATTACAATTAAAACTTAGGAAGCTAGCTATAAATCAGTAAATTTAATTTTATAATAGATCGTTTATTTTTTGCTCACATTTCCCTGTAACTAGGTAATACAAATCACAATAAACTATTAGAATTAATGCGACCCAGTCACGCTATGTACGCTATATGAGTAGTAAATACATACGGCTAGTAAATAATCGCTTGGATACGTGCTGTTACGTGTACGTAACAGATACGGTGACAAGGTCGCCGCGCGGCGTAGGGCTTCCAGCGAAACTGGGACGAGATGAAAACTTCTCGAGAGTATTGTAAATGTTGGTACATTTATTTATAGTCGTGCCTATTGCTTAAATTAATGTTAATGGTTTTTATATGCTTTTTATATATATATATATATATATATATATATATATATATATATATATATATATTTTTCTTTTAGTTTTATATTTTGTAAATATATATTATATTTATATATAAAAATATTTTGTTTTTTTTACAAATTTATTGTTGTTTTAGAAAATGTAATCGTTAGATAGACAACTGGGACAATTTACGATATGTATAGTGATCTATGTTATAATGGCAATATAAAATAAATTAAATTAGCTTCACGCTGTATCCCGCATACATCAGGGTACGCAGAGGGAACCTAGTGTTAAGACACTCCGTTCTCCACTTTCCACCGATTTCTGGAGGCATTGTGTGTTGAGTGGCGAAACTCAACGCCGCGCTTTGCCTCGACATCAGAGCGAAGAAATGAAAGTATAAACGTAAATAAATATTTGTCTTCCTCGAGTGGGGATCGAACCCACGACCATTCCATTTTACAGTCATACATTGTGTCTCTGCGCCACAACTGGCCTCGAAATAATATAATTTTTAAAATCTAATTTTTAAGAATATAATTGGTACATTAAAATTTTATACATATCTATATGACACACTAGGCCCGTAAGAATTAATAAATCAATTAAAAGTAATTTGGTAGTTTATTGTTCTTAATAATAGTTATTTGTGTCAAAACAAATATTGATAAGGTTACAGAGGTTTCAAGAATCTTCATCTCATAATTTTCGAGCTTCGACATCCTCAGAATTATCCGTATATAGATAGGTGCACGTATATTTTAAACATAAGAAAAATAAATCAAAATAAATATTCTGCTCTTTTTATAGCGTCACGCTGTATCCCGCACACAGCAGGGTAGGTAGAGGGGACCTAGTGTTAAGACACTCCGTGCCCAATTTTCGATTTCTGAAGGAATTACGTGTTAAGTAAAGGGAACGCCGAAGAAAATAGAAATATTAAATATTTCATTTCCTCGAGTGAAAATCGAACTCAGAACCTGCCGCGTTTACAGCCCCCAGTTTATTTTTTGCCCCTGCGCCACGCCTGCGCCTGACCTTTGTTTAGTTTACTTATCTCCGTTAAAAAAAATATCAAAATAATAAAAAAATCGTTATTTTTGCTAATTATAAATTTAGTGAAACCTAACTATTTCTAGAAAGTTAGATATTGTTAATGGCAAAAAAGAAACGTTAATTTGAGTTATTTGAATAAAATAATTTTAATAACACAACGTAGTCAGAATAAACAGACTTTCAACTAACCTAACAGAAGTGTAATATTTTCAGCAAAACGTTATATCGTGCGTGAAAATAATTCGTAACTTAATTAGCGGTAGACATTTTCATTTTCGATTATGAAAGTAGTAACTATTAATTTAAATATTTTTTTTCACTATTTTTTTTTCAGCTTCACGCTGTATCTCGCATCTAGCAGGCATAGGCAGAGGGAGCCTAGTTTTAAGACAGTCCACTCGCCCACTTTATGCAGAAATCTGTAGGCATTGAGTATTGTGTGGCGGAACTCAACGCTGCGCTTTGCCTCAACACCAGAGCGAAGAAATGAAAATAATAAATGTTTCATTTCCACCAGTTTGAGTAGAACTCACAACCTGTCGCATTTACAGTCACACTTTGTGCCCCTGAGTCACGACTGGCGTCAATCATATAATTTAACTTTAAAATATAAGTGTAGATAAAACGTATCGGTTAAAAGTCAATGTGTAAAGTATAATTATGTGAAAGACTATGCATCACGATTCGTAAAGAACGATGCAAAGGAAGTTTTAAATATTTTAATTGCTCAATATAAATCGGATACATCGTGTTAATTGACAGCGGCCGTTTACTTCAACGCTTACTATATATAGTTTTACCAATATTATTAATCATTTAAATACAATGCAATAAATATGCTTAATACATATATATGTATGTATATATATCTGTGGGTTTATTAATTTAAAGATTGTTTTTATTAATATTAGCGGTAACATAAACATGATTTTAAATCTTTATTTTATAATAATCAACTCAATATGAAAATAATACTAACAATTTCAATTAGAATGTACAGAAAGTAGTGGTTACATCCGTAGGAAGATTTTCTTACATTGCTTTTGAAATTTACAGGCGAAACGAAAAAAAACAAATTAAAAATCGGTACCTAATAAAGCATGCTTTAATTAAAAAAACAGGCTCGCCACATGAAGGTTCCTTACTTTTTACTTTAAAAACCTTTTTACTTTTAGTATTGGAATATGCACACCAACACTTTTATGTGATATTTGACTTGAACTAGCGGCTTTAGCTTTTTAAGATCTAACCACAAATAAATTTCATAATTCAAGGTCAACCGGAAGTACCCTTTTAGTTTTGATACCGTTTATAGTTCCAAAATACGCTTTTTTTGCGATATAAACGGCCATATATTTTTTTAAGTAAATGAATTTATACGATTTTTTTTTCAGGAAATTAAGGGACAGTAGACCTGAGTATATGGTTTGAATTGCAACTCGATACCTTTAATTCTTCTTTCTCTCTTCTTCTCGTTCCTGAGTAAAAGACTTTGAAAGACAGACAGACGGACGGCCAACAAGGTGATCATATAAGGGTTACTTTTTTCCTTAAGAAATACGAAACCTTAAAAAAGAAATATCAATACACTACTTCAATTACAAGAACAAATGTAATAACAAGCCATGCAGTCAGTGCAACTGAAAGTTACATGGAGAAATCTTCAACATAAGATCTTATGTACGTATTCTTTTAGCTTCATTTTTATAGCAGGCTAGAGAAAGGGAGCCTAATGTTGAGACACTCCGCTTTTCCCACTTTCCGAGCGAAGTAATAATTTAAAAGTTTTATTTCCCCGACTGGAAATCGAGCCCACAACCCATCGCGTTTACAAACACACGCTTGTGCCCCTGCGCCATCAATGGCCTCAATTAATTTTATATTTTTAATTATTCCTACAATAAAAACATGAAGTCACTAAATTCTATGAAATTTATTTTCTCGTCAGATTATTTACTTTAAAAAGTAAGAAGCAGACGCAAATTATCGCAAACATTACACAATGTTTAGAGCGTGCTCTATTATTTATTTGTACAGCCACCACTACTTCACCGGTGCTGTGTGCGGGAAACTAGTTCTAATAATAGATACATAAGTACTTAGTCAAGGTTGTGAAACTAGGCCACTGTGAAAGATTATGAGACGGCATCTATTTTATAAAAAATTGCTTTCTCAAAACGATTTATCCGATTCCATTCAAATTTAAAGTAAAGCCTATAGAATTTTGTAATATGTATAAGATTATTTTTTGATATTATTTTTAGAAAATAGAAAGACAGTACATCTTGATTAATCATTCATATATTATTTAAATACAATTTAAATAAATAAAATTTTGTATCATTTCGTTTGAAAACTGCGTTGCTTTATTTAAGATATTTTCAATAAGACCACATAAGTAGTTCGTATTATAGTTATGTTTTTTCTTTAGATACGTTAAGATAAATAAATTATAGAAACTATTAGAGTATTATACCTACCTACTATTTTATTAATTTATGCACATTGCAAATACGTTCCAAACAGAATAACGGATGCTCTAGAATTGTGGAATTATTATTATTTTTTATATGTAAACTTTAAGCAACGAGCAAGTAGCAAATATTTCGAAAACTATTACATAATTTCCATAATGGAAGTCGATAAAAGATAATATTCTAATTAAATAGTGAAAGTGGAAAGTAAAACATCTCAGTCGATAGCGTATAATCAACAAACAACTTTGAATTAGAGAAAGGTGTACAAGACAATGATAAAATTACACTTAAATGTAATGGTTAACTTGGTTTCAACCGCCACTGACAGCTCCTTTCTACTCATTTTATTACCTAAACACACTTACACTTAGTACTTAGCTCAACTTGCTAATTAGTGACTAACTAAGAGAAGTTTAAGTTAGAAGATATGTAAAAGTCGAATATATTTACCCAGCGGTATTAAATTCTGAAGTTAAAATAATTATCGTCAATATATTAACGAACAAAGATAAATTTCCCGCGCAAAGGAATCACATCCGTATGACAGGTCCAAATGCGCGCCCCACACATTTCCCGCCGGGTTCAGTGGGTCAATGAACGCGACTGCAGCTCAGACCTATCGCCCGATCGGTTGCAAAACACTGTCGCACAAACCTTGCGCCTTGGTCCCACCTTCCTACTTTTACTTGCATGTTTTGATTTCAGTTTAGAAATAATGAAATTTTGATGGTGATTACATAATCCACTTCCGAATTGGTTATTATTTTTTACAGATCGAAACAGCAAGCATGCAAAGACTGCACCTACCTAATAGGGAACTAAATTAAGAGTAGAGGTATATATTAAAGAAATTTAAAATATTTCAAGAATTTAGCAGCAACAATGTTTAAAATATTTTTAAATGATCTATAAATATGGAAATTTATGTAGACGTCTATAAAAAAAAACCATTGTGAAGAACCTCATTAAAGATGCATAAGCCACGCTTTTTACACTCGTGCACGTGAAAAGCTAACATAAGGGAAGTTTTCCCCTCTGTATCTGGAGTACCCGTACATAAAAATACACCTATATTAAACGACTAAATAACACCATACTATATATACTATATTGTTGTGTGAGTGTTACAGAAATGTATTGTGAACCCAGTACATATATAAACTAGAAAATTGTCTATGAAATAATATGTATAAATAATAATTAAGTAAAAATAAATAAATTAAATGTTTATTATTTATGTGATAATTTTTGTTTTCTTTTTTTTTATAATTAATATTCTTTTAGTTGGATATTTTTTTATATAATTATTCATTTTAAAAAATGAACTGCTTCGTTTGCGTTCGTTTGCGTTTGCTTCTTTTTTATTTTAATTATGCATTTCGAGTTAGTACTTAAGTGAGGTACATAATTTCTGTTATCTGCCAATATATGAGTATGTAAAGATATGAAATACTTTTGTAAACAATGTTGGCCTACTAATAAATAAAATAAAAAATATAATTATTTTATTCGTCGTACAAATAAATATATAAGCATATGAAATTGCAAGTCAACTGTAACTACAAATAATAACAACTATCTCGCAATATCGTGCTCCGTGTCGACATTTTATTGACATTGTCAATTTTGAACCGTCTATTTTACAATATACAGAAATTATCTAATTTATCTGCACACAGCAGGGTAGGCAGAGGGAACCTAGTGTTAAGACACTCCATTCTCAACTTTCCGCCGAAATCTGGAGGCATTGCGTGTTGGGTGGCGGCAGTCGATTTTGCAGTCACACTTTGTGCCTCTGCGCCACGACTGGCCTCTCCTCTCTTATTTCTGTTTTGATGGCGTTGGTGGAACCCAACGCTGTATGATGTCTGATTATGTTCTGAATCAAAGAATTGGAAATATTTCTTGAATGTACCTAAACATTCCCCCGAGTGGATATTAAAACACAAAGAACCAAGATGAATAGTTTTATTTATAACGAGCTTTTATCTACGGCTTCGCCCTCGTGTTAAAATGGAAATAGCTAAGAGAGTATGACACAGGTGATGATGATAAGGACAGTCAGTGACTGTAAAGGCGACAGGTTGTGGGTTCGATTTCCACTCGAGAATATTTTTTTTTTAAATTTAAATTTCCATTTGCTCTGGTATCGAGGCAAAGCGCGGCGTTGAGTTCCTCCACTCAACACGGAATGCTTCCAGAAATCGACGGAACGCGGGGAATGGAAGTGCCTTAATGGGAACAGAGTGTCTTATTATGTACTAGTTACCCGGGTTTCCCCTAAATATTTCGCTATGAGAAAAAATAAAATATCAAAGAGTATGACATTGAAGGTACAAACTCGGACTCCAGATACTGGGTTACACGAAACGGTTAACGTGATACATTATACAATACAACAGTATTTTATCACTTATAGATTATCCGATTAGCGCGTACAGTCGAACTTTAGTTTTATAATATTACTAAAAAGTTAAAATAATAAAGATAAATTTATTCCAATATCTAATTTTAGCTCCTATATTACTTTTAACAATAAGAACATGACGGTATATTTTAAAAGTGCTGGCTTCTGAAATCATTACTCATTAAAATTTAAATAGTCATTGTTTAATAAAGGTCAGCTGTAGAAAATTTAACCTGTTTGCATATATTAGACCTTTGGACGTTCATTCTCATTGAAAAAAATATAATTCATATATTATTAATAAGTTCTTTGATTTTCACGATTACTACACATTTTAAATGAAACTCTTTTAACCGGATTAATCGCGTTTGTTTTGTATTATATTATACATTTTTGGAAACCCGATGTTTCGAACACTTTGCAGTAGTCCGTGGTCACGGGTAGACATATATTATTATTTGAATGGCAGTATATTTCATTACGATTTTAACAAAGGTCATCGTGGCACAGAAACTACATTTAATTGTAACGGGTTGTATTCCAATTCCAAAATATTAAATAAATATTTCATCGCTCT
>DWLH01002723.1:0-10427 GCA_018249795.1 Heliconius telesiphe telesiphe | reverse complement strand
GGTCACTGTGATGACCTCATGTCCACGTTTTGCTAAAGCTTGTGTGAGTGGGCGAAACACAACTTGATGACTTACAGACGGCGTAGGAAAATATGCTAATATTCTTGCACTTTCTATTCTTGTCACTGCTAATAATAATAATA
This sequence comes from Heliconius telesiphe telesiphe, assembly GCA_018249795.1. Taxonomy (NCBI): domain Eukaryota; kingdom Metazoa; phylum Arthropoda; class Insecta; order Lepidoptera; family Nymphalidae; genus Heliconius; species Heliconius telesiphe. Next base: position 10,284 of record DWLH01002723.1, on the reverse strand, counting down.
GTACTATCAATAAAGACCTAGTCACTTCCATTATGATAAACTATATTAACATAACTGACAATCATCATATGATATGCTGCTAATATTTAACAAATTCATATCGCTTTATCTGACTTTAAGCAATATAGTGATAATAATAAAGTGTTAAACATTTAATTTATCAGATTTAATACTATTTTTAGGGTTACGTACCTCAAAAGGAAAAAACGAATCCCTAAAAGGATCACTTTGTTGTCCGTCTGTCAATATAATTTATAACCAGACTGCATGTATGTATAAAACTGAAATGATTATTTAATATTCAAGTCTAAGGACTCTTGGAGTACAGAAAAATTCAAGCTAGTACAGTATATACGAGCATTTTTCATCATTTTTGCTGCATTTTATATGAAATTAGACACGTAATTAGAATCTAGGATACTTCATGGATCTATAGTTATGAAGTCATATTTGAAAAAAAAAAAAAAAAAAAAACAGAAAAAAAAAAAAAAAAATATATATAAAAAATAAAATATATATATATATATATATATATATATATATATATATATATATATATATATATATATATATATAGTACTATACCACTACAGACACTTGGTCAGTTCCCTTTTTTATCTTACTATTATATCAAATTTACTTATCAATAATATTAATTACATTATTATTTATATGCAGATTTTATACCTATGTTCAAATTTTTATATGTTTTTTAAATAAGTATTTTTCTAAATAAATATGTTATTTTTATATTTTATTTGATTTTAAAAGCCTAATAAATAAATAATAAAGTTATTTGTATGTTTATAAGAATATTTACGTATTTTACCCCAAAATCCGAATACTAGTTTTCATTAAAGATTTAAATTTTAATAATTACGTTTATAATAATAATTAATAAAAGAAAAATAATAAAATATTCATTTGGAATCTATTGACACTATACTTATTTAGAAAATTGTAGTGTCAATACATCCTAGATGTTTAATAACACTTTAAAAATGTTAAAAATATCTATTGCCGCTACTTATTACTTAAGAAGTTACGATTACAAGTCAATTCAGTATTTTTTTATTGCCTTTTTTCACATAATAACTATAAATAAAGATGTAATTGTTACAAACAATAATTTATCCTTCATTATAATTTTATAAACAGAGATATTAAATAATTCAAGTTGTATAATCTCCGAAATTTTAAAATACAACATGGCGGAAAGTGGCATTCAGCTACGTCATTCGATGGTTGGCCCTCTTTGTTTCGCGCCAGTGCTGCTATATCGTGCAGGAATGATTGTTTCATATAACACTATAGTTCATAATAATATGACGCACTCCAATACCCATTAATATTTTGGCAGGGACAGGATGAATATCATCTTAACATCGAACAGAGGGATGCAAATATCTGTAAATTTAACAATGAATTATTTAATTTCTTACTGTATGTATGAATTTATTTCTTACTTTTTTTCATTATATTTTGTATTTCTTTTAGGTCTTACAAGAGATAAAAAAGTTAGTTCGATGAAATATTACGTACACCGATTGATGATTAGATATTATCAGGGCAACTATATCCATCGGTATCGTCAATTATACCATCAATACATTATTGATATGTATGCTGAAATGGAAAGCGAACGCTTGCAATTCATTCGATACAACCAAGCTAAATTACGATCGGAAGAATATGTTCACCTTCGAGATGCTGTTGTTGGAAACATCGATGGAAGTTTGATCCCTAACGACATCGATAATGCTTTTATTTTACCTTCACGCAGTCCGGCATTCCACGGAACATGCAGGAATACATACAGAATGCGATAACTTACGTACGTCATTACGGTCGACCAGATTTATTTATTACATTACCATGTAATCCGAATTGGAAAGAAATAAGAACTTTACTATTACCAGGACAACAAGCAATTCATCGTCATGATATAACTGCACGTGTATTCAAACAAAAATTGAAATCCTTAATTAATTTTATTGTTAAATATACAGTTTTTGGCATAACACGTTGTTGGCTATATTCGATTGAATGGCAAAAGCGAGGTTTGCCTCATTTTAATTTGGCTTCAAGATAAAATTCATCCACAAGATATTCATCAAATAATATCAGCCAAAATTAGAGGCCCATCAATTGATCAAGAATTGTTTGATATTGTTACCAAACACATGATCTATGGACCATGCGGTGCTTTCAACGTAACGTCACCATGCATGGAAAATAGAAAATGTAAGAAGAATTTCCCTAAGTTATATACGATCACGGACAAGTTTAACAACTTTTCGATTTCACTATTCGGTAATGTCGCCGACAATCCTCGTGGGGAACGCTTTATATCTATAAAACGGAACGCTTTATATCTATAAAGCGCTTATCTACGCGTCTTACTGCAATTTTCTTAATACCATTCAATAGACTAGCCAGACCACGCGAAATCACGGTGTGTTTACGATTTTTAGCCTGTAAAAGCTCATGTCCAACCTTTCGATGTTTTCATCCATGTATGTCTTTCATACTTATGGTTCTTAATCCTGGCTTGCCCCTTTGGGCATTTTCGGCCGAATTCTGGGGGAATTACATTTCGAGTAGCTGAACAGTTACCATAGCACAGACATGAAAATCCATAGCAAAAATAATTCTAACAATGAAGATATAAAAAATAAATTATATTCAAAGAGAACTGAAACGGCTAAGTTGATACAAAATACGAAGGATATACTATTATAAACTATTTACAAACCACGCGAAGAATCCCAAAAAGACCTGGACCTTAGTCAATAAATTGTGCAGTAATATGATAAATAAAAGTGGTGCTCCCTCGAAAATAATAGTAGAAACAAAAATAATTTTTGATATAAAAGGTATTTGTAAAGTTTTCAACAAACATTTTGCAACAATAGGTTCCCTCTTAGCAAAAAAAATTCCAACAAAATATCACAATATTACACACTCAACTCATACAAACTATGAACATATAGGTAGATACATATATGAGGTAGTTCCGGGGACGTTGAGGGCCTGATAAGAAGACTAGATTCGAATGCAAGTACTGGTATAGACAAAATTAGCACAAAAACACTAAAATGTTTGAGCATTATAATAGCAAAAGGTCTGGCACAGTCTTTCAACAATCTTGTGTCCCAAGGGATTTTCCTAGAGACTCATTAGAAATGGCAAAAATAACACCTATACATAAACCCGGTTCTTTAGGTTTGATACCCGTTTTCTCAAAAACTTTAGAAAAAATTATTTACAGCCGGCTATGTATTTAAACTCTTTTAACTTCATAACTGAACGGTAGTATAGTTTTAGAGCTAGAAGTAACACTACTACTGTAACCTTGGTTTTTTTAACAAAAATAAGACAGAATCTATATACAAAGAACATACCTTTGGGCTTATTTATTGACTTAAAAAAAGCCTTTGATACCGTAAGTCATAAACTTTTAATACATAAACTTCATAACCTGTATAAACTTCATAAACGTCATAAACTTTTAATACATAAGCTTCAAAAAATTGGTATCAATGGCAATGCACTTGAAATGTTAAAATCATACTTAAATAACAGGTTGCAGATCGTTGAAATTGGTGATACCTTAAGTGCTCAACTACGAAACATCTGCGAGAGACGCCAGTACAGCCACTATCGCAGACGGGTACAGAAGGTGCAGGAGGAGGAAGACCGACTGTACCAGGTCTATGTCGAGGCGAGAACGCGCTTGCAGGAAGGTATCGGTCGTATGAAAGGCGAGTCGCACGACCAGATGATTGTGGGAATAGACCAAGACCCGTACGACACGCCTTACCGGATGGTACTCGGTAGGCTACGGGCTTGGGCTCCACCACTGACGCAGACACTCCAACCGGACGTTCTCTGAGGAGTGCTGTCGTCACTACTCCCGCAGCGGGCCAACTGTGTATTGCCACTCAGTATGGCCCGCTCTTCAGCGCGAGAGGAGGAGGAAGAGTCGCACCACCTGTGGAGAAGGAGGAGCTCGAAGAGGCTGTACGCCGATCTCAGCACAGGAGCACCGCCCCGGGCCTGGATGGCATCCCCGGCCGGGCGCTAACTCTGGCCCTAAACACCCTGGGCCCCAGAGTGCGAGGACTTTTCACTGCCTGTCTGGCTGAAGCCATAATTCCACAGCGGTGGAAGATAGGCAGGTTAGTCCTCATAAAGAAGGAGGGTCGCCCGGCGGATTCTGCCTCCGCCTATAGTCTCATAGTGCTCTTGGGCGAGATCGCCAAGCTCTTCGAGTGTGTTGTAGCGAGGAGGCTACAATACCATTTGGAGGGGACAGGTCCGGACCTCTCGGACCAACAGTATGCCTTCCGCAGTGGCCATTCGACTGTAGATGCCATACTGGAGGTGAAGTCCTATGCGCAGGATGCGGTGGCCAGGGGCGAGGGAGTCATGGCGGTGTCTTTAGACATCACCAACGCTTTCAACTCCCTGCCCTGGCCCTGCATTAAGGAGGAACTTATTTACCACCGTGTGCCTCCATACCTACGTCGCGTCATCGGAGCTTACCTGTCCGGGAGGTGTGTGACCTTTACCGCTCCTGGAGGAGGTTGGGAGGAGTTTGGTGTGTCAGCCGGTATTCCATAGGGATCGGTGCTGGGTCCGATTCTCTGGAACATCGGGTACGACTGGGTGATGCGATGTTACGCCGATGATACGCTAGTCTTGGCGCAGCAGAGGACCTATCGGGAGGTGGCGGTCTTGGCGACGGCGGGGGTCGCCGAAGTCGTAGGTCGCATCAGGCGGTTTGGTCTGGAGGTCGCCCTAAACCAGTCCGAGGCTTTATATTTCCATGCTCCTCGAAAGGGCCCACCATCTGGGACCCATATTACCATCGGTGGCGTCAAAATCGACGTCACGAGGACCATGAAATACCTCGGACTTGTTCTGGACGTTCGGTGGAGTTTCCTAGGACACTTTACATCTTTAGCCCCGAAACTGTTGAAGACGGCGGCGGCATTGGTGCGCCTTTTGCACAATGTCGACGGGCCGAGCACCTCGAGCCGTCGGCTGTACAGCGGAGTGGTCCGGCCGATGGCCCTCTACGGTGCTCCCGTATGGGCGGACGCCCTGGATCGGCAAAACATCGGCCTGCTGCGACGTGCGCAGAGGGTGATGGCCATCCGGGCGATACGAGGATATCGGACCATCTCCGGTGAGGCAGCGTGCGTGCTGGCCGGAGTCGTGCCGTGGGATCTGGACGCGATGTCTCTGGCGTCGGTCTATTGCCGGCGTCGGGGCCTCGCGTCTGGGGAACTGGCAAGCCCAGCGCGCACAGAGGAGGAGCGGGAAGCCGCATTGAAAGTGTGGCAATCCCGGCTGGCGACACCATCTGCCGGCCAGTTGACGATCGAGGCTGTTCGTCCAACATTCCGCCAGTGGTTAGCGCGGCGTCACGGCGTTCTAACCTTCCGCACCACACAGATGCTAACGGGGCATGACTGTTTCGTGGGTTACCTGTCGTCATAGGGGACGACCTCTCCCTACAGGACGTGGTCAAGGCCATGGCCGGCAGCGAGACGTCGTGGGATGCGGTCTCATTCTTCTGCGAGGCAGTGGTGTTCGAGAAGGAGTCGGCGGAATGGGCGAGGGAGGCATTTGCCGAACTCGTCATCCGCCGTAAGAGACCGGGTCAACGGAGGGCGGCACACGCACGCCGCGAGAGAGGTAGGGGAAGACCTCGGTTGACCTTCCAAAAGCCAATATCAAAGATACTGGAGAAGGTCACGTAAAAAGCATGAGGACCACCCCAGGGCATGTATGTGGTTGATGACAGTAGACGAGGCGAAAGAGGTTTGAAGACACCGTAGATTTGCGTTCTGTTCTCTCTGACTACCCTGCTAGAGATAAAGTGTTAAGTAAGGTTAGGTTAAGTGGTTGGTTGTTTTTTGATTTGGTCTAAATTATGAAAACAAGTTTTTCATGATTAAATGTAGATCAAAATATTTTCTACCACTGTACCATTAATAGAACAAGAGCAGATATAAATATATTTGCGTCGTTATCAAATATTATAATAAATTATTTCTTATCGTGTTGTCGTTGGGGCTTAAAATTTGGAAATACTGAAATGCAGATTTGAGTTTTTTTATCATTATGCGTCATCAATAACGTAAATATGGGCGAGTCTGGCCCGCGCTTGTCCCGTTTTTATTTTATATTTATTTTTGTCATCCGTTTAACTACATAAAATTGTTACCCTTCGCCACTGATAGGCACGCTATATGTAAGATACAATATGAAAGTAAAAAATAGCTATCGAGTTAGTATATACTGCGTCCAACAAATAAAAGACTATTGCTTGAATATCATCAAACATAAAATTTTAAGTTAAAATATTAAACGTTTAAGGAGACTTTTACGTATTTGACGTCAGCACAATTTGAACTCCCTCATTAGGAAAACTGAACGATTTTTTAAATATTTTAATCTACAAAATCTTTTACGGATATCTTAATATCCGTAAAAGCTATCAAGCTTTATTTTACTATGCATTTTTAGGTTCCTTTATATTTTTATTAATGTATTTAATTTTTTTATGTTTCATGCTTTATTCCTAAAAAAGGCAAACAAATAAAAAAAACAAGCAATTATAGTATTTGTCTCTAAATATTATTTAACATATTTAAAATAAACATAAAAAACATTGCGAAGAAGGCCAAGAGTTTCTATAAGCCTATATATCTATCGCCATGAATATTCAACTGAGCTGAAGATTTTCTAGGGGTACCTTGTTTAAAAAATAAAAATATATTTTAATTTAATAATTACTAGTAAAACAAAGCCTAGTTTTATCAGCTTAGATAAAGAAAACGACTGTACATATCATGAAATAAGTATTGCCACATATTGGATAAATTAATGACAATAATGTACCCACCAGAAACATCTTGTAAAAAACCAGCCACATGTCGATTAAGCTGTTTGTTTTTCTAAAAAGAAGTTTTAATAGAGTAACGCTTTTTACTCTATAAGCTTCACCGAGACATCGCTGGTTTTTTACAAGATGTTTTTTTTTTAAATTTCACTTCTTTTTGCATAAAATATGGTTTTACTTGTTGACTAGGGTTCTTCATCAGATGCTCCAGATCCATTAGATACTTCATTTTTTGTACATCTAAAGAAGAGTCTCACTCAAATGTCGATATCTTTAATAGCTTAGCTGGGTTCTTACAGTATTATAGCAAACATTTATGGCAATGAGTTCAACACTTATTAAAATAATCAACAAGAACGAAACAATATAATTTTTTACGCTTGTTCGAATTTAAACTGTTTGTCATTTTCTATAATTATTTCGCCCTTTTTTATAAAGGCGTATTATTTATTTAGGGGGCACTCATGTATCAGTAAATCAAATTAATTATTTATATCTTTTATATGTTTTTAGCTTTGTTGCGTGTAGTCACAAAACCGTACGTCTCGCACCTAGATATTCCGATCTGAGCTTCGTGTTGAGTGGCGAAACTCAATATCGTCCATTTCTGCAGGGTTAAGCAGAGTCCTATATACGGGATAGAACGTGAAACTAAAAATAGAGTATCCCATCCCCCGTTCCACACTTTCCGCCCAATTTACAAGATATTGATTGTTGAGCGGCGGAATTATTCCCTCAGAAAAATGATTTATTTTCGTTTCTTTGCTCCGGTAACAAAACAAAGCGCGACGTTAAAATTTGCCACTCAATACAATAAAGTGGAAATGGAGTGTCTTAACACTAGGTTTCCTCTAACTCACTTATAGATATACGGTATACAGCGTGAAGTTAAAAAAAGAGAGAAAAAAGTATATATTGAGGTCGCGTCCGCATGTCCGCTCCACTTCTGCTCACTTACCATTGTTTTTCCCTCCATTTCATACCATGCATTATGCAAGAGGGGCAAAGTAAAAAAATAGAATTCATAAAATAAAAAGTTACCTCAATTGGCTATTTGAATTTTTGACAGTATATTTATTCTTCCTTTTAGCCTTTTAGGGTTTCAGGTCTTAAAAAGGGAGAGTATTTTAATTTATATTTTTAAATATCTATATATATCTTTAATATAAATTTATTAAAAAATGTAAAAATGATTTATCTTTCATGAAGAAAGTATATATTATTGGAATTATACAATTGAGTTTAGTCGTAGCGGAGGGACACGAGCGTGTGACTAAAAAAGGCTGTGGGTTCGATTCCAACTCGAGGAAATGAAATATTTATTATTTTAATTTCCTCACTCTAGTAACACGGCAAAGGCAATCGTGGAGTGTCGCCAGTCAATAAAAAACGAAATATCGCTACATTTTTCATATTTATCATCGGATCGCTGCAAACTCTCGAGCCAACTCAGTAGCCAGACCTCACAGGACATATTTGCGTCATCTCAGTATGTTCCGTCCTTTTGTTGTAACGGAGATGTTTAATGATGGCAAATGGATACCTCTATCTTAAGGGATACCAAATATAGTTTTTGGGAACTACTGTATAATAAGATAAATGAATAAGAAAAACCAATGAGTCGCATAAATTTTATAAAAAAAGAGCACATTTTTGATTGAAAAAATAAAAATGATTGATCGTCATCACTTTAAAAAGGATTTTGTGTTACCGACATTTCCAGAAAATGCTATTGATTAGCCAGAACTAAAGAAAGTTATTGCGGATATTTTTATATAAAAAAGGAGGATGACCAAAGAGCAGTTTTGCAAATGGGAAAAAGCCATATGCGCAGATTACAATATTCATATTTGTCAAGACTTTCTATAAAGACAGATTTTTTCTATGCGACTAATTAAGTATTATTACATATTGATATTATTTTTGTAAAAGTAACTTAATTATAAGCAAAAATATAATAGTTTAAAATTTTTCGTAGATTTTTTTTAATTATTCAGTTGTAATATTGTTATTGTATTAATAAAGAGGATATATTGTCATAAATGTTTCTTACTTATTAATTAAAACTGTATTTTTAATATTTAATGCAAAAAAACAATTCATAACCAGAAAACAGTGAGAAAACGGGGATTTTAGTTTTACACGTCATTTTAACGTATGATTGGGTTTTATAGCCAGTTAAATATGATTGGACTTCTAGGGTTAACACTATAAGCGCTCCTGTCCCATTTTTAATTTGATTGTATGTAACTTTTCTACATTTATATAATTTAAAATATATTTAATTTTATTGCAGTAATACTTTTTGAAAAAAGTACGTTTTACCTAGAACCACCGCTGGGTCATTTATGTCTAGTCAATATTATTTCATTACTTGAAGGATTCTTGATTATCCTGACATTTGCTATCTTGACTTAAGTGAGGAGCAATTAAAGAAACTCGCGCTACTAAATGTATGTATTCAATTCATTTTTAATCTACGCAAATTTAATCACATCTGTGATTTCCGTAAAAAAACTCAAGTGGCTCCCTATCTGCCTTTGCAGGAATACTCACATACTTCATCTTCTTTATTGTATTCTGTTCAATCCAATTTCCTCTCCTTACCTTAAAGAACGTTTTGAGTATGTGGGTGAGACACATTCCAGTACTCTTCGCTCTGAACGTAATATTAAACTAAGAATACTTTCTCACACTTCTTCCTTTTACAGCAGTTCTCTTACTGTAACTGCGGGTAGATTGTGGAACTCCCTTCCTTTATATGTCAGAAATGCTAAAACATTTTCAACCTTCAAACGTCGCTTAAAGTTACACTTAATGTGCCTTTACAATTGAGGTTCTTTTACCTTTTTTTTTTCCCTGCCATTACATATTTTATTCTTACCATTTAGCTCTTATCTTATGTTTATATATGTATATGTAATAGTGTTTATATATTTATTTATGTATGTTATATATATGCTTGTATACTGATATTTTTTATATGTGTATAATATATTATATTGTATATATATTACTTTTTGTATTGTTTAGTATTTACATTCATACATACATGTATAGTAATTACATTCTTATTTATTTTGTACCCTTAAATATATTATTTGCACCCTACCCCTTGCTTGAAGGTTGCCTGGCAGAGATTGCTATTAAGCAATAAGGCCGCCTTTTGTACTTCTTGGGTGTACAATAAAGAGTTAATTATTGATATTATTACTATTATTTTATATATTCTCATGGCTCTGGGACGATACAGAAGTAAAGGGGCGACGCGGGGGTGCAAAAACAATAGAACGTTCCGTTCAGCAGCCAATGCCCAATTTTGTTATATTCTAGAACTATACATAGCTATTTACGAAGAATTTTCCTTC
>DWLH01002722.1:0-10427 GCA_018249795.1 Heliconius telesiphe telesiphe | reverse complement strand
TACAATAATATTAAAAAGTGCAATTATTTCCAATAATCGTCTCATGGCCCTCCGTCACTGCACTGCCCTTCGCTAGAAGGAAATCGGTTAAAACTTCAATAAACAGCTCGCCGAAGGTTGAGCTCTCACAAGTCACAACTCACAATACGTCACGGAGGCCTTTTCGCACGGAGGGAGGGCAACGAGCATGCGGAAGCCTTCACTAACTTTGATCAACTCCCGGGACAAAAACGTTGCGCAAAAGTTTCCAATAATTGCATTATCTACACGGATTTACAAATGCATTACAATTCATGTGGTCTGTTGCTTACTGTCGCAATGGACACTATCATAAGTGGTCAAATGCCTACATATCTTTATCTATATAAATTATGATAATACAGCGTCAATATATTGCACTGAGTATTGCGCGACTAAGCCTCTGCGAACAATCCGATTCAACAAAGAAATTCACCAAAGCTGACGTTATCTGTCTCAAGTAGGATTTCAACGATATTTATAGATGAGTTAGCATTGTCGTAAGCATCAGGTGATCTATGATGTAAGCCCAATATAACAATATAAGAATTAGATTTATGCCGACAGACGGGCTCACCTGAACGGCACCGCCGAGTACAAATACGAGGGCAGTGAGAATAACACACCCAACACCACCGCGTGACACATCTCGTTAACGACTAAGCGCAGAGGGAGCGGCTGTTCCCCCTCCTCCCCCTCTTCCTCCGCCGCGCCGCGCCGCTCCGCACCTCCGCGCCCAGCCCCCTCACTGACCACGACTAAACTTGTCTCTGTTACACAGTTGTCACAGTATTGTGTGTAGTTGTGTACGGTACGCGTACAACGCACGCCGCAACTACACAATAGGCCGTGTGCATGCGCAAGCGCTCATCGTCTACACTCTTTAACTGCTCGTCAAGTGAGATATGTCGCTTTTTTATTTATCTTGTAGTTTCGAGTAACATACATCGCGATGCGAGTGCTTCCACTCAACAGCAATGACTACAGTTCCAGCGACATCAGGCACCGTCGCAAACATCGGCGCGTGGTGGCGCCGCGCCAACTGCCTGACGGTAGACGAAACAACGCGACGGTGATCTCTTAGAAGAAAATTATCTTTTAAGCCGAAACGTTAAAGGTCGTAGCTAAAAGTTGACTACTACAATTTGAGTTACTTGGCTAGTATATAAGGCATTTTTAAAAGAAAAATAATTTAAGTAACAAATATATTTAAACTAATGTTACACAAGAATGTCAGATATCAGATTCTGTAATATCGATCGAGTCGAGTAGTTTATATGTGGTATTGTGCCGTGGTGTACAATATTGTGGATAATATAAATCTTACTCGACCGTTAAGTACGCGGAAGGCCGAAAATATAGTAACATTTCATTTGGTTATCTCTGTTTACTCGGCAGTACCAAGTTGCCGCGTTTATATATATAAAATACCTGTATAATACTGTGACGGCAATTAGTAAACGACGGTACGATATCTTTTGAAGGTCAACTTACAATCACACAGACCTGCGCTGCGGTCTCATTCGATATCATTATGATATTGATTGTAATTCTTCGAAAACTTTTCGACAAAATACAATAAAAAAAAAATCTCAAATAACGTCAGAAACTGGAAAATAATATCGTTTAATAATGGTGTTGATTATAAACAAATTATAATCGAGACGAAGAATGTTAAGAGCGTGCGAGCGATGGCGCTGTGGCGCTGTGGCGCGGTGGCGCGGTGACGCGGTGCCCCGCCTGTGCCCGTGGCCGCGCTTTCCACACGGAACTCATTACAGCGATTTGGGTTACGCGCAAACGACATAGCAATTCTATTGTTAAGCACAAGCACTCGTAACGACACACCGTGCTAGAGCTCAACACAGATGGCGACTACCAGCAACGGATGTTAGCAATCAGGAACGACGGAGTCAGCGGCGACGGAAGGAGCCTCTCCAATGTCACTGACAGATCACCACGTAAACAACGCGCCCCGATTCGAGCAAGTAGCAAATATTTACCACGTGCAACTACTAGTCACTTCACAGTAAACATTAAAATTACATATTTATACAGTAAGACATCGTTATTCGAAAAAATATGTCTCCAAACTATGCGCTACGCAGGACAGCATTTTACAATGCTATTTATATCGACACACAACTCTTCGTATTAATAAGTTTCCTGCAATAAAAATGTATGTACTTAGATATGTATATTTGAATGTAATTCTTTGCTTTTGTTATTTGCTTCATAAATAAAACTTATTGTTTTTAGTCCTTTTAAATCTCAAAGTAAGTACCCGTATCTTTTTGATTTTAGCTAAATATCTAAAATGATTTTATATTTGCGGTCCGGTCCACACGGATAAGGAATAAATTGATTTATTATCTTTAAAATGTGGCTCGTAACCACACACGGAAGACTACTACTGCTGAGTGACGACTAACACTTGTTGTAGATAAATTTATCGTAACTTTTTATTAAAATAAATATCTAGGTACATTAGTAAATATAAATTAATATTTTCAAACATTCCAGGTGGTGATATAGGCATGGTGCTATTAAGTGTCCGTTTGTTAAAAACTCATGTAATTTATAATAAGTCCATACAATACAAAAAGGCCGTAATCCTAAATGATTACTTTAATTATTCGTAAGCGTCTTATGGCAGGCAAATGCACCATTAAGTCCTGTAAGCATTTATGTGGTCGTTGAGCAAGGTCGATCCGTCACCCGCCACTAGCCTACTTCTCTCAGATCCACTTTGTACGCTCAAGAGCTGTACATAGTTCACCTTGAGGTTGGTACAACTCTATTCATTCACATTGCTGTTAATTTGAAAACTAATTAAAAAATCGATGAAATGCGAGACCAACTCGCATATCGAGGATTTCGTATCAATTTTACGATTGTATGTCAGTTCAGTTCAGTTCTTACTTTATGGCGTTTCGAGATGTATGTCTACGGAAAGTACAATTTGAAGTTGTCTTAAATTTGCGGACGTATGCACTGATTTTATATGAAATGGACTACAATTATAAGCTTGTAATGATTTTTATCTAAGAAATATCTATAAATTTTCACTTTTTCGATTTTTCCTTTATTTGTACTGTAAGTTTTTATTTCTTACCTAATTTGATAGTTATAAGTCCACGGGAAGCACTCATACGTTTTGATTACAACGCGAATTTCATACAAAATGCAGCAAAAACATAAACATAAACGCTGGTAACTAAGAAGCTTGATTTATCCTGTGCTCCAAGGGACCTCGAATATTTGATATTATTTTTGAACTTCTTTAAAGTGTTATTCCATACTTGGAAAAGAAAAAAAAACTTTTTAGAAAACGTATAAAAAATTTAAACGTAGCGGGATTTGAACTTCTTGTACGCTTGTTACACTTACTTATGTTGTTAGCACCTTTGTAGGGAGATTTTTACAAATTTCCGCTACCTAATGATAATTGTAAAGAATATCGTAATATATTATCATTTGGCGAGAGAGAATGCTATTTTATAAATATTTTTAATATTTTTAAAGTTGTTTTTATTCCCTATATATTTAATAAGTGTTATTAAATATATAGGGAATAAAAAAATCTAGAAAACTTATTACAATTTGATATTAGTTTCAGATCGATACCTCCACGCGATCGAGATAAATGCTCTTGACAAACGGACAGACGGGCGACAAGGAGATCCTATAAGGGTTCCGTTTCCTTTTGGGTTACGGAATCATAAACTAGGTATATTTCGTATAAATGAGCTTCGACGTAAAATACGTGACGTGTTGTTTGTTAAGTTTCGACGATGAAATACATAAACGTAGGGGTTGTAGGGTGTGGGCGGCGGTGTAGGGGCGCGTGACTTCACGAGGCAGAGGGATGAGGCGGGAGCACCTGTTGCTCGGGAGTGCGTGACGTCAGCCACAACGTCGCTCGCCCACGCGCTTTTGGATGCCATTTGATTTATTTCATTTTTTATTATATCAATTACAAACAATATACTTTATTTACTCCATCATAATAAATGATAATATGTATCTGTCTTTCTATCAATTAGAAAACTGAGCGCTTTTACAATGATAGCGTGACAAAACAAAACATACTCCTTTCTAATAACTGGACGTCGCGACGTGCGTGAATCACTCGCTGGTGTGCAGTATACAAACATCTATATAGTTGAAACAAATATATAGATAGTTAAGTGAGACAATTTATGTTGAAATTAGTTTATTGATTTATTCATTTACTCATTACATATATACGGCGGCATCACGTGGGCGGCGGTGGGAGCCAGGCAACACCACACAGCGCACACAAACAGCGTGACGGCGAATTTTTAAATCCATTTAACATAGTACGAGCGAATGCCATGACCGCCTTGTAAGGATTCCACAGTTTTTTAATATATATATATATGTATACATCGCAAAAAAATACCAAATTTCTCCTTGTTTTTGCTAGAGACTTAAGAAAAAAGGATTCGATAATTTTAATATGATTTCTATCATTTTCAGAGAGTATTTCTAAGAAGTATGCATGTATGTTTATTGTAGTTGCACATTCCACTCCGCTGAACCCCGCCAGGTATAGAACTAGCACAACAATCTTTTCACATATTCATAGCGATCTATGTAGATCTAAGAATGTGTTTTTCATTTTAAATTATAAGGGTAGCGTAGCTTTGTGCAACAATTTGACAAACATATTTAAAAAGGCATTTAAACGCATTCAGGTTTCAAATTATAATTTATCATTTTAGTTAAACAACAGACTTAATTTTTTTATGAACGATATAAAGCCACAATTTGTTTTAAAGTCTCTTGGTATACATTTTCAACATTGTAAGTTAAGTGTCCAGAGAAGTGACGCGAGTTCTCAAGAGCGCGGGCGAGCGGGGGAGGGGGGGTGGTGGTGTGGGGGGCTCGGTGACGGCTGACGTCACATGGCCTGATCGCCGCGAAGGCCGAGCTTATCTTTGGCTCCGCGGACAGTACTGTGTGTAAACGTTACGTTAAATAAACAAAAACTATATCAATACTATATCATATTTAAATGACAGTGTGTACAAAGTATGTACTCTATTTAGAAATACTTTGAAATGGCACTCACCGTTTTCCCGGTTATAGGTACACGTCACTAGCGGCCCCCGTGCGGCTTCGCCCGCTTCAAATATACGAATGTTTATTTAAGTGTATTTAAGAAAAATATCGATCAAGCGCGAGTCGGACTCGCCCACAGAGAGTTCTGTACCAATTTCAAATTGTGATTGGGAAATATCTTATAGGTTCTAATGATGCGGCGAATGAAGTTAATGTACCGGGCATATACTCGTACACTTATTTAGCATGAAACTAATAAATATTTAATTTTCAGATTTTTTCCTTCATTTGTATTGTAAGATCTTACTTCGTCCTAAATTTCATAACTGTGGGTCTACGGGAACTACACTATAGGTTTTGATTACGCGGTGAATTTCATACAAAATGAAGCAAAAACGACACATAAATGCTCATATTTTTTGATTGCGTTGAATTAGAAGCTTAATCTCTACTCCAAGAAACTGTAGATCTGAATATCTGATATTAATTTCAGATTGATACCTCAACGTAATATCAAGTTAGATGATCTTGACAGACGGACAGACGGAAGTCCTATAAGGGTTCTGTTTTTTTTCCTTTCGAGGTACAAATCCCTAAAAATGGGTTAATTATTTAAGTTTGGATATATAAATGTTACGCATTAAATAAATCGTAATTTAAGTGTGTTCGGAATAGACTTGATTTTCGTATTTAATAGAAAAATGTTTAGTTATTTCCTATCTGTCTAGGTAAACCGTAACTGAGCGCAAATGTAGTTTTTCCTACATAAATTCCAATTCCGCAACAATTCCGGGTTAAAACATAGATTATATAATGCTCCACAAATGTTTATCTATCATTGAGAATTTTCAAGCACTACGTGACTGCTTGGGAGGATGTGAACTTACATTGGAGAACCTAAGCCTTGAAAAGCCTTTGGGAATTTATTTAATTATACTCGCAAAATTTGTGACATTTAAATAAAAATGTAGACGGATTTAGTTAGACAGTTTTTCCTATCCTAAATCGTGAAAACTCGGTTTTTTTACCATCATACAAAATGAAAGCTAAAGATTCAGCAAATTCAGTAAAATAGTCGTATAAAATAGCTGTTATAGCTATTAACAAATTAGTCGAACTAAGGACCTACTTTAAAATGATATAACTTTTTTTACTTATGAACCGATTGTAATAAAATAACCTTTATGTTAACGGAAGCTTGCCAGAATCTTAAACAATGCCAGAGAAGTTAAAACCGCATTTAAATCGCTTAAGCCAATTCCGAGATTGGCGGCAGGTAACGAACGGGTCCTCCTAACACTCCCCATGATAAATGCGATAGAAGACACGAAGATGTTGATGACAGTGGACGAGGCGAAAGAGGTATGCAGAGATCGTAGCATTTGGCGCTCCGTTCTCTCTGACTACCCACTCTGCTAGGGAAAAAGCGTGAAGATAGATTTGATTAATATTTTAAAACTATGTATGTACAATAATTAAATTTTCATAGAACGTGATGGCAAGAAGGTTTGTGGTTGGTTAATATGTTGAATTTGATTTCCTTGTAAAATGACTGGTATGTCCTTATGTTTGGTACGTTTGGACAAACATATCACTAAACCAATTCTGTGATTGCATCTTCAATACCTTATTAATGTATTTGTATTCGTTGCTAATGCTAATGTTAGTATAAAATAAATATAGCATGATAGTAGTCCATACATACATATGTATGTACTTTTAACAATGCAAACTGCAGAAGAACATCGACTGTGTTCTCATCCTGTATAAGCGAATATGGTTCACTTCCACGTTCATATTTCGAGAGTATTTATTTTCAAAAAAATACTCTCGAAATATGAACGTGGAACTGACATATTTCTTTATATGATAGTTGATCATATAAAGAAATATGTCAGCCACTATAATAGAAGTAGAGTGGTAGGTAATGAGCCCCTACCGATAGTGAGGTCAGCGATTGACAGTGTTAGTGTCCACGTCCCGCGCCGCCGACCAACCGTCGCCCTTATTATATTAGGAATATCTAAATCAAATAAATATATTTACACTACCCGTAGGTGGTTGGTTGCGGTGGGTGGTAGTAGTTAGTAATGACTTCTACAATAGCTGCCATTCCACCGGGAATGGCAGCTATTATAGAAGTCATTACTTTAAGATTTTATTTTATTTCACAGTCTGTTCGCTACTTTCCGTAGAATTTTCGAGAAATTGTGTGTTGAGTGGCGGAATTCAACGCCGCGATTTGCCTTGTCATTAGAGCGAAGAAATGAAAATATTAAATAATTCATTTCCCCGAATAGGAATCGAGCCCACAACGGTCACGTTTACAGTCACACTTAGACAGAACAGAAGAGACATCGACTCTAATTTCCTCACGTTGTCTATTGTAGAGGGAATGTGTGAGAGGGGGCTATTTCAAATTTTAATCTTAAACACATATGATAATTATCGAGATAGTATCTATAAAAAATCGGTGTCCCCAATTATGTCACAATCTTAATTTCATTAGAAAAATTTACCATTTTTTCTTAAAAATAGTGTTTCATATTTTTGAAATGATTATTCCCCAAGAAATTTACATGGAAATAGGCCTTTGTTAAGCAAGAGTCGTTAGAGAATAAATTGTAATAAAACAATAAGCATACGTTGCCAAGTAGTGAAAATTAAACAAAGATTTAATCTTTAATTAAATTTAATTTTATAACAAAAAAATTGTATCACACAAGAGATTGTCTAATTTTGGCACCAATATGAATATTTTGAAGATTTAGTTCCGGCAGGGTACTTATTTCTTAAAGTGTTATTCCACACTTAGGTAAAAAGGTTTTTTTTATTTTTGTTTTCTAAAGTTTTTTTTTTTCAAATTTGAAATAACATTTCAAAAAACGACCTGTGGATTGTCATTTAGTTGTTAGAAGGCAACTCAGCAGGTGTGTGTGTGGTGGGGGAGGGAGGGGGTGCGCGGGAGGGACGGGGTGCGCGGGCGCATATCGGGGCCGTGCGGTCCCGTTACAACTGTACCGGGTACTTGAGGCGGCGTGTGCTCCTTTATTGTTCTTTGTTATATTTTAACACTTTGTGAATATGCGTTACCTGTTTAGAATTAGAGCGCTTGAACATCAGGAAAACAGATTTAGGGGGAAAAGTCGAGAAGCCCCAAGGAATAAATCTTTATTTCTGACAATCTCTTCTTGAGTTTGAATGGACAAAAAATTTACAAATACTCTTTTTAAAAGCTTTGAAAGTCAGAAGGAAATCCCAAACGAGAGCAGGAATAAGAGTTACTTTGTGTTGAGTAAAAAATATTTAATAACATATTTTGTTACTAGAATCTCATCAAACGCAATAATTAGGCGAGTCTATATACGTATACTCATGCGATAAAAAATCGATCAAATTATAATTATAATGACATTTCGATTAAAGGTTTTTTGTTGCTTTTGTTAATGTTATTTAGGTGATGACGTAAAGAGAAGAGATGTCTAAGTGCAAGACGTGTGAGACTTACATGTAAGCAACTAGAGCGTCAAGACACATGAACTGCGGGCGCAGCCGCCGCTTCACAGCAACTGTCTAATTACTTCATAGACTTACTCAATGTTCAATGCTCAATGCTCAATGCTGAACGCTCAAGGTCCTCACCTGTGAGATGCTAATATGCTATATTTAGTTATGATGTTGCCGTTTGAAACAACAATCGAAAAAAATCTTAAGATGTGAAAATGTTGTTTTGTTTGTTTTACATTTAATTCGTGAAGAAGGACGTGTCACGTGGAATACGTGTCCTTATTTAGTAACGGCGCAGGAGGCAGGCAGTAGGTAGAGCGCGGGCCGTGATCGATACGAACGAACTAGTAACTAGTGGCTACCGGTTTACCGCATAACGACCGGTTTGCGTGTTCCGCCCCGTGCCCTACTTGCACTGCTTATGATTCGCGACTCGCAGCTCTGAAGCTGTCTCTCCGCAGTCAATTTACCAAACGTAGGCGGCCTGCGCGTCGTGGTGACATCTTGACGTATTATTATACTTTTAATTACACGTACTAATAGGCGTATCTCTAACTGTGTAGTGCGGAGAGTGACCAGTACTTACTTACATGTCTTGCTGTAGAACAAATTAAACGAGAATGGAAATAGTGACGGTGTTGAAACACGTAGTTACAAGGCTGTCGGCGTTGCTGCCACCATATTGTGAAAATATGTAATATCAACGCGTTACGCGACGCCGCACTATGGAAAATGATAGAACAACGGCATATCAAAATTCGTTTTTACTAAAGTCGTCCCTGACGCACTTTTTCTTTTTTTTATAGTATTATAGTGGGGCTTTAATGTAATGAATTATTGTTTCGTGAATTACATTTGGAATATTTTTTTTAATTTTGAGAAATTGTAATGCGTAAGAATGTCTATTTCAGGTTGTTCCCATCGATACTTTAAACATAATTTCCTTAAAAAAAAATGTGCAAGTAGGTATAGTGTTATATATTTTTAAAAAACCTATAGTATGTAGATTTTAAAATAATTATTATGTTGTAGATTTTGTGACTATATTCCTATAAAAAATATGAACAATAAGTGAAGAGAAAAAAGGTACGTGCTTAAAGTTCATCGAGACTTTTGACAGTTACCGACGTCTCCCGACGATTTACATTTGATGTTGTTTTATGGTCCAGATATTCATAAATAACATTTATAAAATTACATTTATTATATATCACGAAAACTACGATACAAGTCAGGGGACAAGAAAACTTTATCTATTGTGGTTTCTAATGTTGTACTATTTAATTGATTAGATTGCGGTAAATTTCAGTTTAAATTATTGTTATTTATTGATAAAAGAGCGTTTTATCTTAATTTTGCACACATTTTGCGCTATTACTAATCAATAAAATGCACAATACCCTCATTTATGAAATCATATAAAAAGAGTGAATTAATTTAATAAAACTATTAAGAATTAGTAATAAAATTACTAACAGGCGTTTGATTGTTAAGTGTCTTCACTAAATTTCAAAATGACTAATACTTTCAAGTGTTCCACCAAGCCTGAATTATTACTCCCATACATTGAAGGAGGAAAACAACTTGAAGCAATCAATATTAGCTATCAATATTTTTAAAAGAAAACTATCATTTTTCTGAAGACAACATGTGTTTTATTATCAGCGACATTTTAAGGAATCTCATTCGTTCCTTTAATAAACGATGGACAGAAGCGTCCCGGCAAAAGGATTCGTTCTTAAAAAAAACAACGAAAATTGGTTAGATTCTGAATATTTGTTAACCTTACCAATCATTGAAGTAGTAGCACCTGA
>DWLH01002721.1:0-10430 GCA_018249795.1 Heliconius telesiphe telesiphe | reverse complement strand
ATTATTTTATAATTAAGTTCGGGAATTTGTGGGTAAAAAATATTAATATTCAAAGAAATAAAAAGTTTTAAACGATAAGAAAATTATAAGTAAGGATCTCACTCTCTCTCTCTCTCTCTCTCTCTCTGTAAACTGTTCACTGAGTGAACTGAGCCCGCACCAAATAAGATAAAACTGAACTAATTTTAAACGAAATTATTAACTTTAAGTAAGCGGCTAGTGAAAGTAGAAACTTTGGAGAGTTAAAACATTTAAAGAGAGCTGTTGAGACAAAAACACTCAAAAGCAGATAGGAAGTAGCATTCTTTTTTTTACTAATTGAGCTCTACTCCTGAAGTTAATGGCATTGTTTATTATTTATTCACTAAATTCTCTGAAATAGGGGTTTTTTTTAAAGGCAAACTTAATTAAAAAATGTATACGTTGTACTGACTTCCTGTTGGGGTAAGTAATTGCTTCATGAAGATACGCTCGTTCAAAATTCATTCAAAAATGTCTTTGACATTTTCTTTTATAAAGAGAAGTACTACGAGTATGTCTGTTGCATCTTAAAATACAATATATCTTTTTTTTTTCATCTTTACTCTGTATTCCTCATATAGCAGGGTATAGCAAGGTAGGCAGAGGGAACCTAGTATTTAGACATTGCATTGCGCTTTTTGCCTTGGTCCCAGAGCAAAGAAATCAAAATATTAATAAATAACAATTAATACCCTCGATGGAGAATCGAACCCACAACCGCCGTGTCACACGCTTGTGACCCTGCACAAATATTGCCTCTGTAATATTTATTAAATATTTAATTGGACAGCTTAACAATATATAGCTACCAAGTAGGTATGTTAAAATTTTATGGATTTTTGCGTTTTATTTTGCGATAAAAAAATATTTCAATTTTCTCCCTTACTTTTACGAGACCTTACTCTAGTATCAAACTAAGCTTTCAAAGGCCAATCGAGACTTTCACTTCTTACCACTCACTATTGTAGCATATATTTTCCTCTTATTCGTTTATTAAGTAAGAAATATTATTAAATTGATATTATGTCAATATGTATACACAAATATAATAAAAAAAGAAATATCGGTCAAGTGCGAGACGTACTCGGCTTTTGTACCTAAATTTATAAATATAAATATCTATAAATGTTAACTTTTTCATTTTTTCTTTTATTTGTATTGAAATTTGTCACTTCGTGCCAAATTTCATAACTGTAAGTACACGGGATTACGCGGCGATTATCATTCAAAATACAGTAAAAACAATCCATAAATGCTCGCATTTTTTGATTGAGATGACTAAGAAACTTCATTTTTTCTATGCTTTAAGGGACCATAGACGAAAAAAAACATTTGATATTAATTTTACTTTGATACATTTAAGCGATCTTGAGATAAATGGTCTTGACAAACGAACAGACAGGCAACAAAGTGATCCTATAAGGGTTCCGTTTTGAATTTTAGGTACGAAACCCTAAAAATCGAGGTGGAATTTTAAGAGCATTACATACATACTTACTAGCTTTGCTAATTTACATAGCTGCGACACTAAGAGTAGCATAAATTATAATTATATTATTAATATACTTGACATCTGTTGCAATAAATATTCACTACGTACTTTTTACGATTCTCTATAGGTTTAACTTCTATCCTCTGTAATTTATTTTCCTGGATGTATTATATACTGCTAGTCATAAAATTTCCTCATCGATGGCCTCTAGAGAGACATTAAAACCGATACAACGACCACGCTCTTGTATTTTTACCTGTCTTTTAAATATTTGGAATTTCATTTTAATATATAATTTCCTGCCTTGGATATCGTTATTTTATTATACTATACTATCTATACTTTAAGAATAATAAAATCCCAGTAGGCTAGTTAAGTTGAATTTTAGATCTCAGAGTCAGATCTTTTTATTAACTACTCAAAAAAATCATCGAGAAAACAATTTCCTCTTTTTGGGGTTTCGTACCTCAGAAGGAAAAAATGGAACCCTTATAGGATCACTTACTACTGTTTTTGGTCTGGCAAGACCATTTATTTAAAAAAGTTCTGAGTGTTCCTTGGAGTACAGAAAAAAATCAAAATTCTAAGTCAACTCAATCAAAAGTTACTTTTGTAAAAGTTGGTGGATGTGTAGTCAAGAAATCCGTCTTTCAGTTTGCCCATGACTACGGACTACTCTTAAGTGTTCGAAACGTCGGGTTTCCAAAAACGCATAGTTCTAAATATACACGATTAATAAATTAATATCCGATTAATTTTATTTTTTATTTAAAATGAAAAAAAATCGCGAATGTCAAAAATCTTATGCGTAGTTTTCAATTTATACAAATTGTAGTTCATTTCATACAAAATAAGTGCAAAATAAAGTTTGTCAATCCTAACATTAGTACGACTCTTGATGGGCAAGTCCGACGTACATGACCGGTTTTTTTTTAACTATCCAAAAACTTTGAATATCATTTCCATTTTTTTATGTATTTATATTACTTGCTTATATTGTATTATTTAAATTAGTATTTGTATTGTATTTAACCTATATTATATTCAATTTTTTGTATATATTATATTGATTTTTTTTAAAAAAAAAAGCAACACTATTGTATCATCAAATTTGTTAAAGTATACTCAACTGAAAAAATATAGTCCCTAAGGAAATTGTAGTTATTTAAAATCTCTATATACAGGGTGGAAGCGGCATCGCTCCTTTTACTGAAACTGCATATAGGGTAAAATATTTCAAAGTCAGAGCAAAAGAAATTAATCAAGGTACCTCAACAGTTTAGACGTAGGATTTTTTTTTATTTCAGGATTTTTATCCAAACCTTTATTTCGTGTGACGCACACATACACATACTACTACAAAAATACTACTAAGCGTTGCCGATCTTCTACTTTTCATTCATACAACACATAACCAAACGAGAAAGAACGATATTTCTCGTTCTTTGTCACGCAATTACCTATTTTTTTAAATAAATCTAAACAACGTTCAAAGCTCTTATTAAAATTGTTCAATAAAAAGCTACTATTTCTTTCTTCTTTCTTTATAAAATTATTTCGAAATAATGCAAGGTTATTGAACCATCCACAAAATTATATTCAACATTTTAACACACAAAACGATATTGAACTACGATAGATAGGTACTTACATTTAACATTAGTTTTACATCGTCGTCGTTGCAATTTCCTTTTACTTCCTAGTGGAAGTAAAGTGTGTGTCAGTATTTGAGTGCAATATCAAAACATACATTCTTCTAAGACATTTCAAACAAATGTTGAGTTTTTAATATACATTATGATGTAAGTATACTAATACTTACATCATAATAATTGTTTGAAATGTCTTAGAAGAATGTATGTTTTGATATTGCACTCAAATACTGACACACAATAGTTTCACATTTAAGAAAAACAATCAGTAATCACATGTCACATTCATCACGATTTTATAAATCCGATTTATGATAAAAATTAATATTAAATAACATCCAAATAATTTAAAACTCTCAATGTCTAAAGTCGAACAAAATAATGTAAACACAACAATACTTAGCCGTTCCGCGGTTAAGTTCAGTTTTTACATAGAAGTTACTAGATAATTAAAAACATTGTAATAGTTGCCATTAATTAAAATACTTCTCGAACATACTTTTAAATTTTTTATTTAGATTTTCATTATTATTTATATTTGTTTAATTATTTAAATATAATTTTAAATATTTAAATATAAATAGAAACGAGTCGCATAATGTTGCACGGGAACCTACGAAAACTTAATCTATATATATAAAAGGACTTGGGCTGACTGACTGAGGTAAGACGCACGCAGAGCCGTAACCGCTGATGGTAGAAACGTGAAATTTGGGTAGATGTTTATTTTCATATTCTGGACATCCACTAAGAAGGGAATTTGAAAAATTTAAACCCTAAAGGGATGAAATAGGGGTTGAAAGTTTGTATGGAAAAATTTTTTTATCTGCACCGATTTTTATAAAATTTGAAATTCAGACTCTTAAAAATATTTCATTGAACACGTGTTTCATGGTTTTTAAGAACTCACCTCCTAAGGGTTTAAATAAGGGGTTGAAAGTTTATATGGAAAAATCTTTAAATTGCCACCGATTTTTATAAAAAAAAAATTCAGAGGCAGGGCGAAGCCGCGCGCGTTCTCTAGTATGAAATAAATTATTATTTAGTAATTATTTCTAAATATTATTGATAATTTTATTAATTATTTTAATATCAAATTATGCGTAAAAAGTATAAGCTACATTTATTATGAACTATAGTGTTATATTAAGCAATCATTTCTGCACGATATAGCAGCACTAGCGCGAAACAAAGAGGGCCAACCTTCGAATGATGCAACCGGCTAGGGTGCATCAGGAGGGTGCATCATGCAGGAGGAGGTGTCTAATTGTCTATCTCTATGAGCAGATATCAAAATATGAGTTCTGCGTAATTCTACCGCGCGTGCTTCTCCCATGCAATAGTAGAATGCTATTTACTAAGCCATATAAATACAACGGGCTATGGGTCCAGACCACGTCGTAATAATAAAAAAATAAGAAGATTGCATCAATCATAGAAAATAAGAAATACCGGCGAGATTAAAACTTTACTTCCCGCGCCACGCGGTCGGCGTTGGTATTGGAGGTTAAGTTGCCGGGAAGGAATAAAAAAGAAAAACAAGCAAAAAATCAATCACGATGGAAGGAAACAGCACAGTAATAAAACTGAGTAAAACAATTAGAATGCATGGAAGTTCCAAACCATAATACTACTACGGGGTGAAATTGTGTCATCATCATCTGCATTTATTGCAAGAAAAGAAATGCTATAATACTAATAAAAGAAATATTTAATGTTTTAGGTGTAATAAAATGGGTCATTGATGATGACTCAAGTTATTTTTTAATATTCAAAGATGATGATTCACACTGTAGAACAGTATACTTTAAATTATATTTAAAAACAGTATATTTAAAAAGTAGGATGAAGTTATAAGGTGCATTAAAGATTTAAAAGAGAAGTGCAGAAAATCAGGAAATAAAATAATAAATTTTAGAAGTGACAATGGCTTAGAATTTATAAATAAAGATGTGTTAAATTTATTCTTAGAACATGGTATAGTACACCAAACCTCTGTACCATACACACCACAACAGAATGGCAAAGCGGAAAGGGATATAAGAACTCTAACAAAAGCAGCGAGGTTCATACTGTATGCTAAGAATCTTTCTAAAAAGTTATGGGCTGAAGCAGTGAATAACAGCAGCATATGTATTAAACAAATAAATAAAAATATTGTTTATAAAAATGTGATTTATTTTATTTTTTGTTTATGAAATTATTATTTGTAATAATAATTTTTTTTATTCGTAGCTATTATGTGAAAAAAGACAATAAAAATTACTGACTTGACTTGTAATTGTAACTTTTTAAGTAATGAGTAGTGTCAACAGATTCCAAATTAATATTTTATTATTTTTTCTTTTATTAACTATTACTATAAACATAATTATTAAAACATAAATCTTAAATGAAAACTAGTATTCAGATTTTAAGGTAAACTCATATTTTTGTTAAAGAATCAGATTTGGTTTTTGATTTAATCAAATAGTAATTGATAAATCTAAGCATTTACATGTTTTACCCTTAATGGAAATAGTAATAAGAACTTTATAATTTATATCAAAAAATTGATAGTTTTAGTAAGTGGTACTTGTAGTTTTGGAGGCCAGAGTCGTGGCGCAGCGGCACGAAGTGTGACTGTAAAACCGACTGGATGTGGGTACGGTCCCCACTCGAGGAGATGAAATATTTATTTAAATTTATATTTCCATTTCTTCACTCTGGTGTAGAGGCAAAGCGCGGCGCTGAATTCGGCAGAAAGTAGGGAACGGAGTGTCTTAACACTAGGTTCCCTCTGCCTACCCTGCTGTGCGGGATACGACGTGAAGCTGATTAATTTTTAATTAATTACTTGTAGTTTCATGGTTTTAGGTACACGGTATTGAATAGAAAGAATCGATACTGTATTCATGAGTAGTATCGAAAAAATCAGGGAGATCTACTGAATAAAGTAAGATATAATTTGTTACGCAGATGCAATTTATGTATTCATGAGCAAGGGGGACACGTTGAAAATTTAAAAACGTAGCGTAACGTAATTGGACTGAAATAATATGATAAAAGTGTATGTAAAGTGTAATCCTAAGTATTGCGTTGATTTAATATCACTTCGCCGCCGTTAGCTACATACTCATACCTACGCTAGTTGCTGCGACTCGATTTCTTGAATAAGGCGTATGCGACGTTGCCGCTTTGACAGGTTAGTGTGTGCGTATGTACGCGTGTTTATAATATCCTTGACAAATGGCGTTTTATTTTAAAACGATAATTTTATTATTTAAGAAAAAAAAACTTTTTCATTTTTGGAATTTTTTTTTCTGAATTAGAGCTGGCTTTTATAGAGTAGTTAAAACCATGGTTTCATTTAAAGTGGTGCTTACACTTCCACCCTGTATAATAAGACAGTAAGTTTGTCTGTACATTTAGTAATTTTGACTGAAATGGATAGAGGAACACTTAAAAAGAATAAAAGAAAGCAAAAATTAGCTGATCGAATCCGTAATGAAGAGGTACACAGAATGGCAGGTACTAGCGAGGATGTCAGGTGAGAATGAAGAAGAACGTGCTCAGCTGGTTTGGGCACGTCGAACGAATGAGTGATGAAAGAATGGGAAAAAAAGATTTATGATGAAAAAGTGAGTGGTAAGAGAGATAGGGTGAGACCTCGGTTGACCTTCAAAAACACAGTATCAAAGATACTGGAGGAAGGTCACGTAAAAAGCATGAGGACCCCCCGGAGGGCATGTATGAAGAGTTTGATGACAGTGGACGAGGCAAAAGAGGTATGTAGAGACCGTAGCGTTTGGCGCTCCGTTCTCTCTGACTACCCCGCTAGGGATAAAGCGTGAAGCTAAGTTAAGTTAAGAAAGCAAAAATATTTTTTTTTAATTTCTTGTCTGTCTGCCTGTCTGTCTATCTGTCTGTCTGTCTGTCTGTCTGTCTGTCTGTCTGTCTGTCTGTCTGTCGATATCTATGTCCAAATTTTTCTCTGAAAGTACTGAACCGATTTACTTTAAAGTTTCACCAATTGCTTTGTTTTAACTTAACTACTAAAGTTTGGTTCATCAAAAACAGTTCATTAAAAAAAAAGTTATCGACATTTGAATGAACTCAAGGCGTTAGTTTGCTTGCGTATGGTAAGATTCCTGGCTAAAGAATGACTGTTGATAAAATATTTATTTTTGAAGCACTATTATACAATATTTTATACAACAAAGTAAACAAAATTTAACTGTTAGTGGAGATTACCTTCATAAATCATAACAGTTAAGTTTAAGTCGTAATTAATTCAACACAGAGATAAAGACCGATTTGATCTTCAAAGAAATATTAAGTAAATACATAGATTCTTCGGTTCGTTCGTTCGTTTGAAATAAATCTATATAAAAATGCCTAAAAACAGCCTTTCTACGTGCATTCTGTAATAACTACATATTTACCAATTGTACATTTCGCTAATAAATAATATATGTAACTAATTAAAACTGTACAGGAATTAAAATGCAATCATTACAGTTATTTTACAAAGAATATTATGAATCCTTGAAATTATTAATTTAACATTTAGGCTGTTTCTGAAAGAGTAAATAAATTATTCACTGACATGAGAACATTTAACAGTACATACATTACATAGGTAAAAAGAACATAATGTTACAAAAATATATACGTGTAATAAATAATTAGCTTTATGTATATTTTATAAATATCAAATATCAACAATGGTCGTATTTTTTAATTCAAAACAATCAAAAATTCTTATAGAAATTACGATAATGTAGTAAAAAATTATATATATATATATAAAAGCGGCTGTGCGTGCGTCTTACCTCAGTCAGTTAGGTACATGTCCTTTTATATATATAGATTATATATAGAGTACAGCATCGATACTAATGTGGTATCTATATATTTATATATATTTAATATTTTTTCTCCCCTTACTGTCTTACTTACTTCAGGTGGAAAACATGGACAATTTTTTTTTTTGAGAAAATATTTTATTCACTATAAAAATGTTGGTAGTTTTTATAATTCTAACAGAATTAAACGACTTTCTAAAATGATAATTCCTTGCTTGCGTTGCAATAACTATTGGGAGGTATTAAAAAAAAAAACTTCACAAACAAACAAATAATTCACAAATTTAAGCGGGTGAAGCCGCGAGCTGGTTGCTATAGTTTATAAAAGTTTATATTGTGTTTAGATGGATCACGTGGTGATGTCAATACATTTTAATCATTGGCAGTTACGTTACATTCATTTACAGTAGATATATTTCTCAAGAGAACTTAATCAAAACTTTGTATTTAAAAACTACATGAAATAATCATGTTAAGGAAGTACCAAATATATGTTATGAATTAAACTTAATGTTATATTTAAAACAGATGAATTGTATGTAAATTTATTAATACGTTTCAAGTACGAAATTAAAGAAAAAAATACAATATAACTGCGTTTCTCCTTTTCTTTTCAATGATTTATATTTCTATTATTTATGCCGATATATCAGGGGCGTACATGCGGGAACAGAGCTGCTATCTTAGTACAGAGTAACCTCTAAAAAATATATTTACATATTATAGTTAAAGAATAAAAAGTGTGAAGAGGAATGTGTGATTTCTCTATAGAATATATTATTCTACATTATATCATAAAAAAACAGTTTTAGTACATATAAAGGTATCCTCCTGCAGTATAATTATTTTCAATTACTATTAATATTTTTGAATTTTTAATTTTGAACATTTTGAATATTTTCGCGCCATTATGATGAAAAACATAGACTATTTTTCAATTTGAAAAAAAAATTTTATTAACGATAAGAATGTTTCTAGTTTTTCAAAAGGTCTAAAAAAATGCCTAAAATATGCTTTCTTCGCAAATTTTGTAATAACTATTGGTATCTATTCACCAAAAAATCACTATAAATATTAAATTTGCTCAATTATATAGAGTGTTTTTGTCAGCACCACTTTAAATGAAACCATAGTTTTAACTACTCTATAAAATCCTAATACAATTAAAAATGAAAAAGTTATTTTTTCATACGAAAAAAATGATAAAATTATCGTTGATATTAAAATAAAACGCTATTTGTCATTAAATACGCAAACAGACATAAGCCTATCAAAGGGAAACCGCCGCATACGCCTCATTCCAAAATCGAATCGTGGGTATTGGCGGCAAAGTTCAAAGTTGCTTAACCTATAGTAGTATAGTATGCGTAACTGCGTCACACGAAGTATAGGTATGGATAAACATCGTGAAATGAATAAAAAATCCTACGTCTAAACTGTTGAGGTATCTTCATTAATTTCTTTAGGTATGGGTTTAAAATATTTTATCCTATATACTGTCCCCGTAAAAGGAGCGCTGGCACTGACGCTGAGCTTCCATTCTGTATATATATTAAAGACCGCGCAGGACAAAGTTGTGCCTGTAACGTGACGTTATGGGTTCGATTCCCACTTGGAGGATTGAATTGTAATTTAATCATATTTTCATTTCGCGCGTCAGTTACATATCATACACAGTATATTAACACTAAGTTCCCTCTACCTACCCTGCTATAGGCGGGATACAGCGTGGATCTGGTTTTAATTTTGTGTGAACCCGCAATTCTCACATGGGACAATCTGTATGCTTTTACAATAAGATCCCAGAAAACGTCGGAGAATTTTCTATATCACGATTTTAAAAAAATGTGATATGACGTTTGTGTGTTAAAGTACAAGTACACGCCTTGGGAATGAAATGCTCACTTCAGTCTGTTTCAAAAGTATCATTGTCACAGATAATTAAATATGTATTTGTATAAAATTGATTTTAGAAAAATAAGTCCCGCTGAGTTTTTTGCGCCGGTTCTTCTCAGGCCTGAGGCATTAACTTTAGTGAACTGGTGGTAAATTATTCGACGTTCAAAAAATGAAGCTACATGCTTCATTTTTTGACTTCTTATTTTGAATAAAATTATTTGAATTTGATAAGTTGTATTTTTATTTCAAACATTCAATTGAAGATTCCTATGGGAGGTACGAAAAGGTGACCTAAGGTTTTAATAATTTTCACATTAGAAATCTTACGTGCGTTGCAAACATACATTATAGGTATATTAAAACACGAACATAATTCAGTGTGTTAAGTAAATAATTCTGTGGGTTAAGCGGACGAAGCCACGAGCGGGTCGCTAGTATATATATATATATATATATATATATATATATATATATATATATATATATATATATATATATATATATATATATATATATATA
>DWLH01002720.1:0-10431 GCA_018249795.1 Heliconius telesiphe telesiphe | reverse complement strand
CGCTTCTTCATATATTTTTTAATTTGAAACCTTAAATAGTCAGTTAGCTTAGTACTCAGTATCGCAGATCGCTAGATTTAGCTTCAAAATAACCAAGAATAAAATAAGGTAATTTTTAATATTTACTTCACATTGGAATATATGAAAATTATTTTACAATATAATATATATGTGCTAAATTATTAAAAATTGCCTGAATTGAATTAAACCAATAGTTCTTAAACAATGATAGGACCAACAATGTACAACGCGGAACTATACTGACGACGTTAATTACGAGGACCGTACCGTACTTCACTGAAACTGAAACTTATAATTAACTGTCACATGCAGGGTCACAACAATTATATATTATGAAATATGTTTGTGTCAAAATTGTTTTTAACAATTTTTAATTTAGTATTCATTAGAGCGTAATTATTTTTTTATAGTAAATTGGTCATTTAAAAACCGCCATCCGCCGCTACAATGGAACGTTCGTTATGAAATGTAAAACTGGGTACGGCTAGGGCGTTGCCGCTAACGGCTTTCATAAGCAAACGACGCGTGGTGGGCGTCGAGCCATATCGCAGCAGAGATTTTTTAGTAATATTAAATCTGTGTTACAGCTTCTAAAGTACTTATTAAAATGAAAAACAGTTTAAATGACACTTTTTATCTACATTAAATGGTCAAAGTAACTAATATATTTATTTATATGCTAAGAGTAAGGGATAAATGAAACATGAGTCGATACAGCTGTTTATAGCCTGCGTTATGCATTTATAATGACAATTAAATACGGACAGACGGACAACGAAGTGATCCTATAAGGATTTTGTTTTTTTTCCTTTTGAGGTACAGATACCCTAATATTGGATTATTTTTTTAGTTTGGTTATCCATACTGTTGTGCACTAAATAATTATAGATTTAAGTCTCTTGAGAATGGATTTGATTTAGCTTGCAACAATTGTCATATTTAATAGACAAATGTTTAGTTATTTCATATTTGTCTAGGTAAACTGTAACTGTGGGCACAACGCAACCGTAATTTTTCCCATAAATTCCGGGTTAAAATATAGATTATATATTGCTACACAAATCACTATCTATCATACAGAAATTGCAAGAACTACTTGGCTGCTTAAAAAGTCTCAACTTATATTGGAAAATATTAAATATTGAAATTTCGGTCTATATTATAATCATATAATGTCGAATGTTTTTTCTATCATCACTCAAACAATAATTGAAAACTAAAAATTTTCACTTACTTTTCGCGCAATTTTCAAAGCATCGCGTATTGAGTAGCTTTAGCGCTTTGCTTTTTTACCAAAATGAAGAAATAAAATATTAATAAATTATATCTCTTATATTATCTTTTTCCAAAGTGGCAACTGAATTCACGACTGTCGTGTTTAAAGTCACTTGCTGGCTTGTGCCACTGCGCCACGACGGCATTTTATTCGTTTTTTTTTCGAACTTGAACTTTATGTTGTTAGTCCTACTGGCTTTTACAGCGACACCGGGTATAAATATTTAAAAGTATTAAAACTAAAACTGCAAAACAGCGCGGGGCGCGGTGCACGCAAGGGGACGCGTGGCGGGCGGCGAACCGTTTCGTAGTAAGGATATTTTTGGTAATGTAATTTTTTGTAAATTTCTGTAAAGGACATTTTGATCAACACCAAATGGCCAAGACAACTAATATATTTAATAAGCTCGTTGATTTTCACGATTATTACACATTTTAAATGAAACTACTTGAACCGGATTAATTGCGTATATTTTGTATTATACATTTTTAGAAACCCGACGTTTCGAACACTTTGCAGTAGTCCGTAGTCAATATAAATATATTATAATAAATATATTTATGTTTAAATATTGCTTTAATTGATCGGAAATAATATTTTTCATGAGTGTATTCTATTTTAATCGATCGATGATTCGCGAAGCTATTGAAATATAATACAAAAACATCCTAATTTCAATAGAGAGGATGGCTGGAAACTTTCCATTACCTGGGACCCACTCATAAAATCATTGAAGTCTCAAACCCACCATAGCAGTGGGCAAGATACTGTCAGCTCATTCTGCAGAAATCCAGGGCAGTACGCGAGGCAATTAAGAAGTCGTTGGCGGTAGTTTGATATAATAATTATGTCAACTGACAGACGAATGCCACCTCAGTCTACCCGTGACCACGGATTACTGCAAAGTGTTCGAAGCGTCGGGTTTCCAAAATGTAAAATCTTAAATATACGCGATTAATCTGGTTTAATTAGTTTAATTTAAAATGTGTAATAATCGTGAAAATAAAAGAACTCGTTTTATCTTGTTGTATTTAAGAGCTCCGTAAATCATTATTAATATAACAACTTGAAACTTTTTTGTGAAAATATTTAGTTTTCATTGAACGTAATAAAAATTACTAATTTATCAAAATAAGATATATCTTCAATCTTTTTAGCATATAGATAAATATAGGATAGGGCTAATGTTAACATCCTGCTTCATTTTTCATACATATTATGTAATCATGGACCTACAAAATACAGAAATATAATAAGACGTTACACTGCTACTAAAATATTATTATTTTATGTAAATCTAACATTAGCATACTGAACTGAACAGTAAACACTTAAACTGGTATTGCAATGTGACGTACTACGAGTGCCTCCAACATTTACACAGACGGCACGACGTCTGAACGTATTTCAGAAACTTAAGCCTAATGGCCTGTTATATAGAAACTTAAGCACTTCATTTCGGCTTAAATTAATAATATCTTCAAATATTTTTCGTTGGGGGTGAGTTAGACGAGTTACTGACGGTGTGATTAACATTTAATTTATTCTATAAGAGATTAATATTCTGAGTGTGATATCAATTTAGGAACAGAGTCCACAAGTAATATAATTACGTACTATTTTGTAATGAAATAAGTGAGTTCCATTTTTTTTAAAGAAAAGTTATTCTTGTAGTAAAATAGAAGAAAACTATTATAATCTCAACGTACTATTTACACGTTCTTCAAATATGTAAGAGAATCATTTTATGAAAAAAAAATCTTATCTTATAAGAGAACAAGCAAGTAATAAAAACTTGGTGTCTAGATACTTAATATTAGGTGGCAGATATTAACGCCACGCTTTCTCTACCAAAACGGGGAAATAAATAAATAAAAATAAACCAACTTCACGCTGTATGCCGCACACTGCAGGGTAGGCAGAGGGAACCTAGTGTTGAGACACTCCGTTCCCCACTTTCTGCTGAATTCTGGCGGCATTGTGTGTTGAATACGGGGAAGTGAAAATAATAGTAATCATTCCCTCGATTGACGATGGAGTTCACAATCATTTTGTTTTGTTTTTATTTGGTTTTTATACTGTATATGATTTGATATAATCATTGTTTTTTCTTAGAGGTAAGTATTGTCCTTGTATTTGTGTTAGGTTACAAGTTACACGTGTACATTTTTTTTCTACACGCAGAATTCCGTAGCTGGTAGCAGGGAAGGCAGAGGGAGAATTCTACAGGTACGGGGTATTGTATGGCGGAAGTCTACGCCGCGTTTTTGCCTTAACACCTCCACACATAAATTCCCTTTAACAATGGCCTTCAATATTATACTGAATAGTAAAGAATAAATATTTCTATATTTATGTTTTAAACAAAATTCATTATTT
The DNA here is from genome assembly GCA_018249795.1 of Heliconius telesiphe telesiphe. NCBI lineage: Eukaryota > Metazoa > Arthropoda > Insecta > Lepidoptera > Nymphalidae > Heliconius > Heliconius telesiphe. The sequence goes on along the minus strand of DWLH01002720.1, from coordinate 6,755 downwards.
CAAAAATAAGCTAAACGTAGAATATGTTAATATTACCTATACAAAAATATGTACCAAGCAAACTTAATAAGCATGAAAAACAAATATTTATGAATGCCAATTGGGGTCCATATATCAGCTTCACGCTGTAGCCCGCATACAGCAGTGAAGACACAGTTAATCTAATGTTATTTGAACTCCGTTCTCGTTTACCGCCGCTCTGGTACTCCTTTTTCGATACATTAAGTGATCCAACACTCACTGTCTCAAATACAGAATGCTATACTTACTCGTGAAAGAACAACAGAAGGTAAATAATTAATTTCCCCGAGTGGGGATTGAGATCACAACCATCGTTTACAATCAGACACTGCCCCACTGCGCCCCCATAGCCTCATATACTATATATTTATGTAGCACAAAGTACATAGATTTAAATGTAGGTATGTATGTTTAGATTGATTTATTAGCTTTCAGATAGCACTAAAAGGGGCTTTGATTTATGGTTAGCTTCTATGAAGAATAAATATGCAGAAATAGAACTAAATAGGTTACGAGATTTTACGAGGTTATCCACAATGCACGCGTCCGTAGCTGCAGCAGCGCAGTTAATTACAACAGCGTGTAGTCTTATGGAACGTTAAATAAACTACCCAATGTTAATTGGGCGCAGTTAAATTACTTAAGCTATTATAATAGACTGTAGTTCCTAAGCAAACAAAATTAATTAAAATATGCAAAGTTTATTGAATTTTATGTTCAAAATTGCCTGCTTTATTCTTATATTGAGAAAAAAACTAGATAGATTTGATTTCAGAAAACGTTCATAGAGCAGAGGGTTTGACAGTAAATGCAATTATTTGATTTTGTTTTTTTGTTCGGGGGGACAATTCAGGCGAAAAGGGGCAATGGAGTGTATTCATACGAGGTTCTCTGAGGAAAAAGCATGAAGCTGAAAGAAATAATTACTAAATATAGATCGACAGACGTAGCGTCTGTCGTCTGTATCTCTACTAGTATGTAAATTTATATTTCTTAATTATTCCTACTAAAGAGATTCCAACTCACTACTATCGCATCTAATCAAACAATTCCGTATTGCTGGTGTGAATATTACACAATGAATTACTAATCTTTATACATATAATTTGTAGAAGTGCATAATTACATTAAGAATCAAATAGTTTTCATTACTTTAGAAGAAACCATATAGAAGCGTTTTCGTCCCATTACGAGAAATAAACTTTACATATGTTTGAGCACGGTGACTGTAAAGCGACGTATAGCGTTAAACGTGTATTTTACAATTTGTGAACATTGCTATTTTAATCTGAAAATGCTTTTAATTTTAGTACATTTTAAAAATATGATTTAAAATAATCTTTTGACATTACCTTCCCATAATAATGAAAATAATAAATATTATCACCTTATTTCGTTAATAAGTAAAGGTATTATTGTCCTATAAACAAGACAAAACATAACGTATTAAAATAATTGAAAAAATATATATTTAAAAAGTATAAAAACTAATTACTAAATTATTTTATGGAAAGGTTGACTTGGTATTAGTCAGTCGTGGCGCATGGGCACAAGCGTTTGATGGTAGCCGCGACATATTGTGGGTTTCATTTCCACTCAAGAAAATTAAATCTTTAATATTTTCATTTTTTTCGTTCTGATATAGACGTAAAAGAGCGGCGTTGACTTCCACCACTCAACACGCAACGCCTCCAGAATTGTTGGAAAATGGAGAGTCTCACTCTATCTCCCCTGCTACACACATAGAACAAATGCCGTGTCGTGTGATCACGACCTAGAATAAGATAATCCTGGTACTGGTGGTGTTGTATGTGGTGGTGGCGACTAAAGTACGTGTGGTAGAGTTACGTCGCCAGCAATGGCAACACGCATGGGCAGACTCGACCGGATCATTACCACCCCCGGCATTTAAAACCGGCGTTAAGTAGTGGCTTTATGCCACTGCGTTTCGCATCAGGTGATGCTGGGCTCCGGCGCCCAACCCACCTTAAAGGCCGGCAACGCACCTGTAGCTCCTCTGGTATTGCACAGGGTCGTGGGCGATCACTTACCATCAGGTGACCCGAACGCTCGTTAGCCTAGTCTTTTCCATTAAAAAAAAGGGGAATAACTCAATTAATAAAAAAAAACATTGAAGCAACGTGGTGCAGTGTAAACACGATGATTGTGGGTTTGATCATAACTTGCTCTTGTAAAACAAAATGTAACGTTAAACTCCGTAATTTAATATGCTATGTTTCGATTTCAGGTGGAGAGCGAAGAATCAAGTGTCCTGACATCAAGTGCTCACTTCCCGTTTCCCTCATACTTCCTCTTTGAGGGAAACAATGAATCAATTTATAGAAAAAATACTCTCATTGTCTTACTAGTATTAACACCGCTGTCACACGTGTGTACTAAAATCGTAATGATGTCACCGCAGGGCCTTGTCGTTCATACTAGGGTATTCTCTAGGTAAGTAACCCAATTTCAAAAAAGTACGCTTTTTAAACATTTATGTACATTAATATACTCAATTCTTATAATAATTTAGTAAACACGACATTAATTGGTTTATTTAATTCTTGTTAAAATCTGTTTTATGTTTTGTTACGTTTAGGTTGTTTATATAAAATCTTGTCCTTAGCTTATGTTACTTCCTTGTCATTTTTTTAAACTTTGTTCCATATAACAGCGGCACATGAGATATAATCTTTATCTTTATATATAATAAGACAGTAAAAATATTTTGTCTGTACATTTAGTAATTTTGACTGAAATGGATAGATAACTTAATAAGAATAATAGAAAGCAAAAAGTTTTTTTTCAATTTCTTGTCTGTCTATATGTCTGTCGATAAATATGGTCACATTTTTCTCTAAAAGTACAGAACTGATTTACTTAAAAGTTTTGCCCATTGCTTTGTTTTAACTCAACTTAACAATTAAAGTTTGTTTCATCAAAATCGGTTCATTAATAAAAAGTTATCGTCATTTGAATGAACTCAAGCCATTAGTTTGCCTGCGAATGTTATATAGCAATCGCGCTGGTAAGATTCTTGGCCAAAGAATGACATTCGAAACGTCTTGATTATATGACTGTTGATAAAAATATATATTTTTGAAGCACTATTATAAAATATTACAGTAAAGTGAACAAAATTGAATTGTTAAAGAGGAGATTACCTTCATAAATCATAACAGTTAAGTTTAAGTCGTAATAAAAAAATATTTGTAAAAACAAAAACCCCGACTGCATAAAACTAAAAAGAAAATTTTAATTGGGACCTCTTTAGATTATGCGGGTTCCTGGTAAAGATTTTATTGATTGAAGAATTACTTATAGCTCCCGACTGTTAATCCTAATATTGGGCTTGTTTATTTTCTTTTTAGTTTTATGCAGTCGGGGTTTTTGTTTTTACAAATATTTTTTTATTTTTCACTTTTTTGTTAGAATTCATTATCGTAATCATAATCATGATATACCTTTTTGAAATTCTCGTAGTAAGCTCTTGAATTTGATACCCATAATGTGGTATTTGAAACGAAATTTTTTTTTTTCACTAAGTCCAATGGCGTCCCACAGCCGCCATGATTGTTTTTATTTAACGTCACTTATTTAAGAACACTTGGGCTGCTAATACAAATCTAACGATACCTTAATTATGTAAATCTGTTCAGTGGTTCTGGAGATATAAGGTAATAAAGAATAATACATACATACAAGATACGCGCGAAAAATATAACCCTTCGTTAGCAGTCGGGAATTAATTCAACACAGAGATAAAGAACGATTTGATCTTGAAAGAAATATCAAATAAATACATAGATTTTTTGGTTCGTTCGTTCGTTTGAAATAAAACTATATAAAAATGCCTAATAACTACATATTTACCAATTGTAATAATATATGTAACTAATTTAAAAACTGTAAAGGAGTTAATATGCAAACATTACAGTTATTGTACAAAGAATATTATGAATCATTACCCAAATCAATAATTTAACATTTAAGGCTGTTTGTTCTGAAGCAGTAAATTAAATAATTAAATGAGACTTACATAACAAACGTAAAAGAACGTAATGTTACAAAAATATATACGTGTAATAAATAATAAGCTTTATGTATATTTCATAAATATCAAATATCAACATTGGTCGTATTTTTTAATTCAAAACAATCAAAAATTCTTATAGAAATTACGATAATGTAGTAAAAAAATCATATTAGAAGTCATTGTAGTTGTCAATCAATTCTGTTTATATATCATGTAGTTTATTTTTATACTATGGAGATATCTGTTTATAGTTATCGTACCTACACCGTGCACCCTACGTAACATATAGTATACAAGTATACCTACTCTGTTAAAAGATCTCAGACTGTCTGACAACAAACATCAGTTCGTGTTTAGAATGTATTTCTAAATTAAGAAATTTTATAAAAACAAGGCCGCCATGGCGCAGCGGCACAGTGTGTGATTGCAAACCCATGGCTGTGGGTTTATTTCCTACTCGGAGGAATTAATTAAATAATATTTTGATTTATTCGCTCTGATTACAAGATAAAGCATGGAAGAATTTGGCCACTCAACATCTTGAAAATTCGCCAAAAAGTAGGGAATGGAGTGAGTCGGAAGTGGGATATAGCGTGAAGCTAAAAAAAAGAATATTGTTCATGAAACGAACACACTCTAGTACAGCAGTTGCAGCTTGTGTACTGCAACACTAAACAGTATTTAAATGTATTTTCCTAAAGCTACGTAACTTTAACTTTCCAAAAAGTAAACGGCCATTGCAGTCGCCTTACCCACAAATCTTTCATCTCTATCTAGACGTTGAATTCTACAGCAGTTTGAACTGCACAGTGAAAATAATAGCAGTGGCCGAGTACCACGAGCTCAGACACGGCGTTGTATGTCACAGTGCTATAGAATTAACTATTTAACCTTTTATCGACAGTTCGTATGTCACAGACAAGCAAATAAAATAGAATCGATAGGTAAAAATAAAAATAAATAAAACAGCTTCACGCTGTATCCCTTATACAGCAGGGTAGGCAGATGGAACCTAGTGTTAAGATACCCCGTTCCCCACTTTCTGCCGAATTCTGGAAGTATTGCATGTTAAATGGCAGAACTCAACACCGCGCTTTGCCTCGACGTTAGAGCGAAGAAATGGAATTATAAATTTAAGTAAATATTTTATCTCCTCGTGTGGGGATATATAAGTTTTCTAGTTATAAAAATTTATACATTCAATTTTAACAAAATAAAAGTAAATAATTTACTACATTTACTGAAAGTCTCACAATATTCTAACGGACTGACCATTATTATGTACTTACCGTAAAATGTGAACATTATAATATGTCTCTACATATTGGCTACAACAAGAATTCAACAGTCGTATTTGTATATTTTAAAAAGATTACAGTAACAGAAAGTGTGAGTGTGTCAATGATTCTATTTTATATTGGAAAATGAGATTCATTGAGAAAAAAGTATACCTATTTTTTAATATTTTTAGTTTTTTTTAAAGTATTAAGTGTTTATGTATAGATAAATAGTTGACTACATGACTAACTAAAATATTGTTACATAAAAGTATAAGATAGGTAAAAATAAAAATAATACTAGGTATACATAAAAGTGAAAACAAAATCAATTTTCAAAAAATAAATCCATTGCTTTGTTTCTTCATAAATCTTTTAAATTACAACAATTCAAATGCAGGGCTTAGAATTCCGTTTTAATATTGACAACAGCAAGCGTCAAGCTCGTAAAAAGTGAGCAAACACCGACCGCCATCATTCAAAATGGCCTCATTTCCATGATGCACCCCAGTCCGCAACCGCTCTTAGAGAAATTGCAATTTAGTTTGTTGTTGACAATGTAATGTGAATATGTCGAAGAAATTTTACTTAGACCAAGGAAATAGCTTCTTAGATTTGACTTTCTTTTGATTTGAGTTACATGAGTCAAAAAGAAACATTATACACTCACATAATATGAGTGTATAACGTGTATACGTACATAGGAGTATGTATACAGAGTTATAAGTATATATTTCTTCGCAGTCTGCATTCTGAAACATATGTACATTGAAGTATTTATTAAATTATAACCGTTTCTAGAAATAATAGGAAATTCTGGCAAAGAAACATAGAATAAAAATTCTGCTGAGTGCAGCGAAATGAATTTAGCTCTTGTAATAAAATCAACAAGAAGCTTCCGCTGAACGGTTGCGCAATTAATTTCTTACTTATGTCATCGAAAACCAAGTCTTTATAGTTTAGGAATGTACGCTTTATTATTTTTATTAATTTTCATTACATTACTCTATCTTTACTTTAACGTGTAAATTTTGTGTTCGATTTCGTCTTCTGTATTTTTTTATATACTGAAAGTCTAGTTTTGGGTTAATTATAAGATAAAGTATTATATCTTCTTATTCGTAATAATACCTTGATCATCTGATTTTTATTAGGAGGTAGCGGTCACCTCGAGACAATCGAACGAACGAACGAAGAAACTCTTCCGCTTTATTATGTTAGTATAGACTAGCGACCATAATTTGTGAAATTTGTGAATTATTTGTTTAATTAAGTACAGGGAATTACGTTCCTTTTTTAATAAATAATGTATGCTTGCAGCTCACTTAAGATTTCTAAAGTGAAAATTATTAAAGCCATAGGGTGGCATTTTCGATTTTCATTAAAATTATTAAAAAATATTATTGGGGGCATTTAACAAA
>DWLH01002719.1:0-10432 GCA_018249795.1 Heliconius telesiphe telesiphe | reverse complement strand
TTCTACCGCGCGTGCTTCTCATATGCAATAGTAGTTGTGTCGGACTATAGCTGAATGCTATTTACTAAACCATATAAATACAACGGGCTATGGGCCCAGACCACGTCGTAATAATAAAAAATTAAGAAGATTGCATCAATCGTAGAAAATTAGAAATACCGGCGAGATTAAAACAGCGTTACTTCACGCGCCACGCGGTCGGCGTTGTTATTGGAGATTAAGTTGCCGGGAAGGAATATAAAAGAAAAACAAGCAAAAAAACAATCACGATGGAAGGAAACAGTACAGTAATAAAACTGAGTAGAAAAAAATTGGAATGCTTCGTAGTTCCAAACCATAATACTAATACGGGATGAAAATGTGTTATCATCATCTGAATTTATTGCAAAAAAAAGAAATGCTACAAATAAAAGAAATATTAAATGTTTTAAGTGTAATAAAATGGGTCATTATCAAGCTGAATATAATGTGGACATAAAATGTAATGAAATATATATATAAAATGTAAACAAAAGTGAGAAAAAATGCTAATAATTTTGTAAACATGTTAAAAATTAGTGTTGGTTTAACAAGAAAAAAGTAAAAAATGCGTTTATAGTGCCACAAAAATAAAACAGTCGAAATGGTTAGTGGATACAGGTGCAAGTGAGCACATGCATTTTCAACTTTTACACCAGTATCAAATAAATCAGTAATTTTAGGTGATGGTAGTGAAATCAGTATCATTGGTTGTAGGCAGTTGTTGTTAGAAGTATTATAGCACACCGTTTGCCCTTTAATAGCAGTGATACAAAATCAATTAAAACATGTGAGTTAATATGTGCCGTCTGTCACAACAAATCACATCTGTGAGCCAATGAAGGAAGTATCTATTGGAGGCTCAAGTTATTTTTTAATATTAAAAGATGATGATTCCCACTGTAGAACAGTATACTTTATAAAAAAGTAAGATGAAGTTATAAGGTGCATTAAAGATTTTATTAACAAAACAGAAAATGTTACAGGAAATAAAAAAAAATTTTAGAAGTGACAATGGCTTAGAATTTTTAAATAAAGATGTGTTAAATTTATTCTTGGAACATGGTATAGTACACCAAACCTCTGTACCATACACACCACAACAGAATGGCAAAGCGAAAACGGATATAAGAACTTTAACAGAAGCACCAAAGTTCATGCTGAGTGCCAAGAATAAAGTTATGGGCTTAAGCAGTGAATACAGTAGCATATGTATTAAACAAATAAAAAAAATATTAGTTATTATTTATTTTATTTTTTGTTTATTAAATTATCGTTTGTAATAATTAAAAATTTTATTCATAGCTATTATGAGAAAAAAGACAATAAAAAATTACTGACTCGACTTGTAATCGTAACTTTTTAAGTAATGAGTAGTGTCAACAGAGTCCAAATGAATATTTTATTGTTTTTTTTATTTTATTAATTATTACTATAAACAATTATTAAAATGTAAATTTTAAAAGATAACTACTATTCAGATTTTGAGATTAAATAGTATTTTTTTTAAAGAATCAGAATTGATTTTTGATTTATTAAATCTAAGCATTTACATGTTTTACCTTTAGCGGAAATAGTAATGAATACTTTATAATTTATATCAAGAAATTGACAGGTTTAGTAAGTGATACTTGTAGTTTCATGATTTTAGGGACATGGTATCGAATGGAAAGTATCGATACTATACTCATGAGTAGTATAGAAAAAATCAGGGGACCTACTGAGTAAAGTAAGACATAATTTGTTACGCAGATGCAATTTATGTATTCATAAGCAGGGGGGACACTTTGAAAATATTAAAACGTAGCAAGTAATAAGTGGACTGAAACAATATGATAAAAGTGTGTGTAAAGTGAATTCCTAAGTGTTGCATTAGTTACACGTACCTACGCTAGTTGCTGCGACTCGATTTCTTGAATAAGGCGTGTGCGACGATGCCGCTTTGACAGGTTAGTGTGCGCGTATGTGTGCGTATTAATAATATTCTTGACAAATGGCGTTTTACTTTAAAACGATAATTTTATTATTTATTTCGTTTCAAAAAAATATTTTTTTCATTTTTGGCATTTAGGCTTTTACAGAGTAATTATAATGTTGGTTTCATTTTAAGTGGTGCTTACTTCCATCCTGTATAATAATGACAAAATTGACATTGACAAGACAAGGTTAATAAATAAAAGAAATAAAGCAAAATAATGACCTCCTCTTTTAAGTTATAATTAGGAATACGTCTCAGTTGCTCGCGCTTCACTGTAGCGAGCGCCTTCTCTCCGCCCCGACGGGTTTCTCGTGCGAACTCCCTTAGGAACGCCTCTATACGTTGATCTACGTATGACACGCTGTATGGAAATTGTATATAATGTTATTTTAATTGTATATATTGTCAACGAGTTGTGGCCGCCCTGGAGTCAGTTTTACACTTTCACATTCATTCGAGAAAAAAATAAACAGTAAGAAAAATCTTTAAATCAAATCTGTGCATCCAACTTGAGTGCAACTACGACTACGACCACTACATACTACGCAAGTCGGCCATCTGATATAAAAAAAAAAAAACTAGTGACAAAAACATACTTAAACTTATCCACTTGTGTGTTGACAGTAACAGAACTCCCCAGAACTCCAAAAGTGTATCTCATCGTATTGAACGCATTGTCGCCGAGCTTTTCTTTAATACTGAGCGTGTTGGACACTGGTTCCCTCATAAGCAACTACATACGTAAATAGAGTAAAAATTCAGTAATAAGTGTAGAAATTCTATCTTTTCATTTTTGTTGTATAAGTGAGTCCTCAAAAACACTTTAATTCTACGAGGACTCATAAGTAAAAAAAATGATAATAATAATAACAATTAGATCACAAATTAACAACTCTGTCATCTTATGTGCGAATGTATGTTGTCATGTATAGATGTCTGATCACAGGTGTCGATGTGACCTCACGTGTGGATGTGTGTGTGAGTGCATGTGTGGATGTATAATCATATGTGTGGATGTGTAACCCACGTATAAATGTGCACTTTAGTGTGAACGTGTTTTCACGTGTGTGGATGTGTAATATCATGTGTAGATGTAACCGCATGTGCGAATATGTGACCTCATTTGTGCATGTGTGATCAAGTTTGGATATACGATAAAGTGAGTGAATGCGTAATCTCATAGCCTTATAACGAAGAATTTGGCGTATACATAGTGTGTCAATGTAACCCATTACATGGCTTACAGCCTTAGCCAAAAAATCCAACACAAAGAGATTTATTCAATTCCAACCAGTAAGTACTTAGTTTCTGAGATTAGCGCGTTTAACCAAACAAATTCTTCATCTTTATAATATTAATACAGATAAAATGCAACTTATCAATAACAAAATAAATCTAATTTATATAATATCAAAATATATACCGTAAGAAGCCATACAGTCTCCGCATCTTTAAGATTAGTTGCTTCACCTTGGTAGTACGCATTCACTATACTATTAGTAGATGAGGGGTTAAGACTCGCAACTCGAAGATATTTCTCTCCTAATGGCAACTGATGTATCTTTATCTGTTTAGAAAAAATAATAATTTTAGAAAAAAATATAATAACATTGAACCTAGTATAAAAAAAACTTAACCCATTTAGGGTTAATTTGATGTCTATCTATTTATATGGACAGATCGTTTGAACAAAGCCATGAATTTCAAGATAACATCAAGTTCTAAAGCTGACATTAATATCAAATTTCCAGGTTTTTCTGTTGGAACATGTTCTGTGTTCTAAGTTAAGCTGTCAAATTTATAGAAAGAGATAAGCGTTGATGGATTTTTTATCGGATTTTGCAGGAAATTTGCCGTGAAAGAAAGAAAATTAAAACCTGTAGGATATTTACTTCCCATTTGTCTAATTTCATAATGGCATTTTGTATAAGAAGGGAAAATTTACAGCATAAATAAATCTAATTTTAATACACGTTTTCGATTTTTTTTGTCATCTTGTAAAAAGTTTCACAGTGATTTAGCTGGCTTTAATTAAAATTTAAATGCTTTGCAATAAGACCGAGGTCATCATAAAGTAATGGGCCAGCGTCGGAAGGTAGACGCAACGATTGAGGGTTCGATCCACACTCGTGGGAAAATATTGTATTTTAATTATACACAACGGAGTGACTCAACACTAGGTTCCTTCAGCCTACCCGTCTATGGGGGAAAAGCTTCAAGCAGCTTTTATTTGTTTTACAGCAAAAATATAAAATAAATAATTATTTACCTCAGGCATTTCTTGCTCAGACAGTGCCTTCCATTTTATATTTTTATGAACATTTTCTGATATCGTGATAGCTTCATCCCAGGCGAGGTTGCCTTGAACAAGTACCTTAAAAAGTATTTTTTACTTTTAAATAATAAATTAAGTAATATTCATTGATACAAGTAACACCATTTTGCTTATTTATAATAATTGAAAATGAAGAAATGTTACATTATTGCTTCATTGTTTATAACAATCAGATAAAGAAATCACTATTTTACAACTTAGTGAATAGGAATGTTGAGGTCTTAGGGGTGCAGCGGCACAGCGTTCGCCTGTAAATGTTACCGTTATGGGTTCGATTCCCACTCGTGGGAGCTACATTCATTTCCTTATTCTGTTCACAAGATAAATCAAGGCGCGGCGCAGCCCGACGTGCAATGTCCCGAAAATAGAGTGTGTTCTCGTGCCTACCATATTAAACGCGGGATACGGTGTGAAGCTAACACACTAACTAAGCACATAGTGATGAAAATCAACACCGGGTGTTGGTGCCAGAGAGAAAAAATGAAAATATTAATTAATAAAAATTTACTCCCCCGAGTACTAACTCACAACCGTCGCATTACAGTCACATCCTTGTGCCATGACGGCCTCTAAACAAAAAATAATAATATGCTTTTTTAATTTAAATTGTAATATCTGTATATACAGTCATGTTATTCTTACCTGCAAGTACATTTTCCCTAACAACTTGGAAGTGAATTCTTTCAATTCGTTATACGTAATATTTTGTAGGACCGCAGCTTTGTCTCTCGGAGATATATAGGGCTCCATAATTACATTGAACCGGACATCTCTGTAACAAGTATTTAATCCAGTAAATAGTTTAAATTGTATTGGCTTTGGTATTTGTTTGGTTTTCTACAAAAAAAGTGGCCAAGTTTACGATTATAGGTTAACAGGAAATATAACTTATAAAAGTTATCTATATAACTTATTATATAAAAACTTAAATTTCTCAAATCTAAGTTTGCGTATCCGCATTATGCAGTATTTACATTTTTTGAAGCTTGTCACTTCTTGCCAAATGTTATAATTCTAGGTCAATGTAAAAATTATTTATAACATTTTTTTTCTTTCGGGGACAATTTCATATAAAATACCATAAACTCTCGTATCTTTTGATTGCGTTGACTTAAAGAAAATATATCGAGGTGATCTTGACAAGAAATGGTCTTAACAGACAGATAGACAGTCAAATATACAAAAAAAGGATTTAATAAGGGATCCGTTTTCTTCTTCATGAGGGTACGGAACTCTAAAAGTAAATGCTATCACACTTGAACGGTGTGATAATCCTCACTGTTCCAGCTCCTCCGGCCGGACGAGCGAGTTGTAGTAGGTGCGCGCGCGCTCCATGCGCACCGCCTCGAACAGCTGCGGCGTGAGGCGGCCCGCGTGCATCTCGCGCGACACCTGCTCCACCAGCAGCTGCGGGTCAATAGAGGACGATGTACATTTTTATTTTAAATGCTACGTTTTTTTAATAGGTTAATTTAATAGGTGAAATAATAATACGACAATTAGGGAAAGCTAAATTTTATATTTACAATATTTCAACATTAAGTTTTTTTAACCGACTTCTGTAAGAAAAGGAGGTTATCAATTCGACTGTATTTTTTTGTTTGCTACCTCAGAACTTTTAACTGAGTGAACCGATTTTGACGATTCTTTTTTATTTGAAAGCGTCCCGTGTGGTCCCATTTTAATTTGGTCTATTTCTGACAATGACGTTCATGTAAAAATCACTTAAGTATTAATTTGCATGAAGTATGTGCCAATGGACGAATAACTCAATATCACGCCAACCGATTGCGATGATACTTTTTTATCGGAAAAGGACACACACAGTATACACTTCAAGGATAGTTCAATGATTTTTGATGAAGTTTGATTAGGTTCTGTTTATGAGATCCGGTTGAAATTGGAAAAGTCGGTATTTTTTTCTGTTAAAAACTGTAATTATTTTATTTAAACTGGTCCATACTCATATTGAAAATACTTAAAAAAAGTTTATATTTACATGTAGATTCTGGTTGTAACCGCTCACTTTCAACGTTAATCCTTTTTGAGAAGTAGACAACGAGTACGATAAGTCCACCGTATTCGCCGGGTACAATTCTTCCTGTTACAATAGAAAAATAAAACCGAATTATTTCTACATACAATCTCACAATATAGTTTCTCGGAAAACTGCAACATGTAGTGTGGTGCATAATAAATTAATAAAGTTTTTAACTAATAAAAATATCGTTCAGTTTCACGCTGTATGCCGCATATAGCAGTGTAGGTAGATGGAATAGATTCTCTTTACCTAAACTGTTACACTAGAGTGTTAAGACACACTGTTCCCCACGATTCACCTAATTTTTCAAACATTGCGTCTTGATTGACGGATCTCAACGCTGCAGCTTGTCTTGTGACCAAAGAAAATGAAAATAACAGATTCCCTCTTTCACTTGGGGACATCAAACCCATAACGGACAACAAAGGGATCTTATAAGGTTTCCTTTTTTCCCTAAAAGGTACGGAACCTTAAAAACAGCTTCCTTTAAAATAAAGAATAATATATTTGGCAAGAAAAAATATATATGTGTATACCGCGAGTCCTTGTTGTATTACATCAGTCCAGAGATCGATGAGACAAGCGCTGGAACATGTCAAATAATTAATATTATATTAATTTCTTCCTGATCAATTCAGAGTGAAGCTAAGCTAAGGTAAGCGCCATTTGCTATTGTATTATTTTCATCTAATCAATATTCCTGCCCTTCGTGGTGTAGGAGCACAAGCGTGCGACGACGGTTGTCGGTTCGTTTTCCACTCAGAAAAAAAATTATATTTAATATTTTCATTTCGTCGCTTTGGTAATGAGGCGAAGCGCAGCCTTGTGTTCCACCACTCAACACGCAATGCCTCAAGAGTACGGTAGAAAGTGAAGTGGGCACGGAGTGTGTTAGCACTAGGTTCCCAGATTCCTTTTGCCTAAAATCCCGCATAGGTAGGCGTGAAGGTAAAACAAGTAATGAATATTGTTTTTCGTAATTTTAGATAATGCTTATACAACAATTATGAGTACAAGAAATAATTCGTTGCTGATGAAAATTACATTCTGAAATTGTAAAAGATACAAGACAGACTTGCCTAGTGTGGGACCATCTGATGATGTGAAATTGTATTGTTGTTGGTTATAAATGTATTTTTTTTTTATTTTAAAATCAATTTCTACACATATTATTTCAATATAATAAATTAATATATAATTACGGAAATTTAAAAAAAACTTACTCTCGTGGCGAATGTAAAATGAGCGGAGTAAGGAAGTAGAAATACAATAAAGCCATGGGAAACCGAAACTTGAAGTCTGGTTTGTACCACACCTCCATGTTACGATTCTTACGTAGTAAATTTGGTTGATCCAATCTGCAAAGGAAAATATTTAATTTAGAATCTTTTAAAAAAATGTTTTTGATACCCTTTTCGATTACAGTACGATCGACAAGACGTGGCCGCCCTGAAGTTAGCCGCTGCTTACTGCGCAGATTTTATATTTATTTATTTTTCTTATTTTTGTTCATTTTCTTACCAAATAAACACAACGCAAAAACGTTAATTTAGGGCGGATGAAGACTCGTCTGACCGTTCTATATAATATCAAATTGTTTACAAAGACGTATGATTGACATTGAATGTTAACTTCTGCCACTCAATAACCAATGTCTGGAAAACTGAGCGCAAAGTGGAGAACAGAGTCTTAACACTACCCTGCCCATTCTACCTGCTATATGAGAGATACAGCTTGTAGTTAAGAAAAAATAAATAACATCATATAATATATTTCTACTAGCGGCCCAGCTTGCGGCTTCGTCCGCATACCACCTATTTTTTTTTACTTGCTATATTTATATGCCACTTATATTTTTATACTATATTTGCCAACAGGTGGAATATAATTTATAGATTCAATATTTTTTTATAATTTTGAGAAAGCGCAAGCTCTACGTGGACGCGGCTGCTTGCGAGGACGATATTGGCGGCAAGGGCGCCCCCCGCGGGTCTCGAGCATAGACTTGCGGCCGTAAACAGAGCGTTGAATTATTTTAATTTTACATTTTCTCGAAAAGTATACGTCTAAATTAAATACTATAAAAGCCAAAGAATATATCCTTATAAATTTCCTTGATGATGAAATAACTTTCACTCGTAAGATTCAATATCATTGTCGAATAAAAAACGATAAAATATCACCTTGCAATTATCAATTATTTTTTGTCGCAAAATATCTTATTATGACTATAAAAGATATACGATACCGCGGACTTTATTTTAGAACTATTAAAACCGAATGTTTTTGTAGCACAATATACTTACAGACATGTAACTGTTTTTATTTACTAGGTATTGTCATTTCGTTATTTAAGGCTAACTAAGAATTAAAACTTAATGTTATGTAGCCTATAGCACTTCTGAGTAATGTAGCTTAAACAAAAAACAAATCAACTCTTTCGCTTTATTGTATTAGTATACTTTTAATAATCTTTTAATCGCTGTATCCCGCACACAGCAGGGTAGGCAGAGGTAACCTAGTGTAAAACACTCCATTCCCCATTTTCTGCCGAATTCTGGAGGCATTGCGTGTTATGTGGCAGAACTCAACGCCGCGCTTTGCTTCAACACCAGAGCGAAGAAATGGAAATATAAATTTGAATAAACTAGTCGGTTTTACAGTCACACTTTGTGCCGCTGCGCCACGACTGGCCTTAGTATAGATTTGTTTTATACTATAAATACATACCTAAAACTTTTTACCGTCGCTATCAAATCACCTTTGGACAACACTTTAGTCATCTTGTCGCTTTCAGACACTTTCTTGTAAACATCTTTATCGGTACTATTATATAAATCAATGCCAAGTCTCTTCGCTTCCTCTACGTACGCGGGCGCGGGCGGTACAAGGTCGAAATTATTTGTAATGAATATATTTTTATCGGGCAAATGAAATTCTTTATAGGGCTTCACATTCAGCCATTTTTTTAACCATAGTTTTGGTTTTTCTGTAAGAAGAAAAACAAATATATATAATAGATCAAAAGTAATCAATAGTAAACGCGACAGGTTGTGCGTTAGATTCACACTCAAAAAAACATTGATATGTGGAAATATCTACACTTTCTACTTTGGCGACGGTGTTTGAAACTTTGCTGAGTGCGTGTGTATAGTTATTGCTTGCTGTGTGTGCTTATAATGATATGCATCATGACAGATAAAGAGATAAAATTTAATATGTAATAAACACCTATTCTTTTGTATTCAGTGCCGAACCATTTCTCTTTAGCGTCGTATTGTATCGGTTTCGAGTACTTGTTGGACATTATGATCACGTTGGCCATGTCCGCCGTCATACCGTCTAGAAGTGATGTTATACCCTGCGTAAAATAAAAAAATATTATTATCCATCATACTCATAAATATATAAATATATTTATTTAAATTTATAAAACAGTTCTATAATAATTTCAGTGAAACAGCATAGAGACCTAATTTAAGTACCATTTAGGAAGGAATTTATTCAAGAATTCACAAATTTTATTGCAACAAAACATATATTTATTATTTATTATTAATAATTTATTCTCTCTATAAAGAAAGAAACCCGAATGCTGCCTATAACTAAAAAAATACGTATATATAAATTTTAAAAGATTAAGTGCATGTTTATTTTTTAACTTAGTGACGTTCTTAAAATAATAGGTGTATAATGTTATTTAAACATTTTAAAGGGCACCGTGACTTAGAGCCACAGCACCTCGAGTGTGTCTGTAAAGACGATAGTTGTGGGTTCAATAACGTCTCGGAGACAGACAGTTGTTAAAGCAACGCGTATTATTTGCGTTAATTTGTTCTCTGATATAAATAAATAAATAAATTAAAAAAATATTTACCTTAGGATCGAATTTATAATATAATTTATTCCCTGTAATATAATGTTCTGGTGGGTAGAAGTGCATGTTTCTCGCCAGAGACTCCACATTGTCTGCAAGCTGTGCTTCCTCTTCGAAACGGAAACTTGTGTCTGCTGTTGTCTAAAAATAATTTTAGAGTAAGGTACAGTACGATCGACGAGT
>DWLH01002718.1:0-10437 GCA_018249795.1 Heliconius telesiphe telesiphe | reverse complement strand
TTGCTAAAACCACTGAAACAGAGCAATTTAGGACAACGGTACCAGATCGACCTATTGCAGAAGCAAGAATCGCTCCACAAGGAGAAGTAAAAGTCCAATCTGATACTCGCGCGTTAGAATTATTAAGATCTCTGTACACAATCGCAGCGCGATGGGGATGATTAAAATAATATAATATTTATTCATAATTAGGGTTCGTTGCTTCCCAAATAAGACTATTAAAGTTTAAGACTCGTTTTGTTATAATTAGATTATTCGTGAAAGTATTTTTTTTTTGTTAAGTTATTAAGAAGTAGTTCTTCAAATGATGTCCGAAAATTTGTATTTATTTAATCAAGCTCGATCTATTAAGCAAGAAAATATTTTTTTAAAACAATATCCAAGTGCACTCAACGGACCAAATATTTAAATAACTAAAAAAAAAATCGTGATATCTTACAAAATTTTACTTAAAAAATGCTCAATATCGAACGAACCCTAGATATAAACTTAATTTGTAGATAATATCACGACTGCGCTTATTTTCATACAAATTTCCATAAAATCCATATAATTTATTATTTTATGTATGTAGTAGGTTCAATTTCCCGAGACAAAATATATCTTTGATGAGCATGATTACATTATTTCGTACTATCTAAATTTTAACGTATATACCTACATATATACGAGTATAAAAATATATATGTATTTTATCCTATGCCTATAATATAGGCCTTTTTCGTATAATGTGGCACCAGATTCTTTAGGTGGTCTAAATTTTTTATTTATTTTTTTTATATTGTATAATATCACTTGCCTTTTAGTATTCTAATTAGACATAAGTATAGACTATTTGGGATATAGTTACCTATTATAGCTTCGACATTGCCAATCGACTTGTAATATTTTTTAAACATTTTTTTTAAAGTGTTATTCCTCACTTAGGAAAGAAAAATACTTATTTAGAAAACGTATAAAAATTTGAACGTAGCGGGACTCGAAACCGCGGTTTCCAGGAGGCGCGGTTTCGAGTCCCGCTACGTTCAAAATTTTTATACGTTTTCTAAATAAGTATTCGACTTGTAATATATTACTAAGGGTTAAATAAGATGTATTTTAAGATTATTTTTATACAATAAACTTTTTCATAAAACCTTGTGATTTTTTTTACGTTGCAAAAAAATTTTTTTTTTTGAAGATATCTATGAATACTTGTAATGATAGATATTAGTGGCATTTAATAACGTAATGAAACCAAAAACAATAAAAAAATATTAGATTGTCCGTGCGTTTTTTCACGCTAATCTCAAAAATGGCATTAATTGCCCTATTATATTTATTACAATCGGTTTATAAATAAAAAAATATACTATGTTCGACAAAATTGCTATAAATAAACTGTTTTATTGAATGGTCTGAAAATTTACTTTTCAATATAAGTATATTGTTTTTAAAATGATATTATTATTAGAAAACAAAAGTAATGTAGATAGTGATTGATAATTTCGTAGATAATTATTATATATTTATATTTTTTTTTATTTATTATATATATATATTATATTATTATTATTATATATATTTATATTTTTTAATTCTTTTTTATTCTCCAAAAACGAGTTATGAAAAACATTAATTAAAGATGACTGCGGCAGGATTATTTTAGGCAATCCTAGTGTAATCTATTCTATCATGTATCATTATTAAATATAAGTTCCATCGGAATAACTGAACTCTACAGATTAAAACAATGGGACCTCGACCTATTAGTAAGATCTTTGATTTTCACTAAATATATTTTTTTAAAACTTCATTTTAAATGAAGCTATTTAACCGAATTAATCCCGTATATTTGGTATTATACATTTTTGAAAACCCGACTTTTCGAACACTTTGTAGTAGTCCGTATTCACACGTGCCAACTGGTTGTGGGTTTGATCCCCACTCGAGAAAGTGAAGTATTTATTTACATTTATATTTTCATTTCTTCTTCCAAACGCGGCGTTGAGTTCCGCCACCCAGCACGCAATGCCTCCATAATTCGATGGAAAATGGGAGACGGAGGTGTCTTAATAGACAAAGAAATGTCTTAACCCTAGGTTCCGAGGTGCCTACCCTGCGGTGCATGGAATACAGCGTGTAACTTATAAAATAATAAAATTTTAGCCACAAAAAAATGTAATCAACTATTATCGCCTTCAGCCAAGCTTGCTCTGTAAGTCATAGAAAATACATTTATATTTATATTAATATTTATTTAATAAAAAATAAAAACTATATATCACTTTAAAAATCTTTATTATCATTTATTACATAGTGCATTAACACTACATCCCCCCTCCTCTCTCCTCTACTTTACTCCTCATTACTTTTTCCCAGCGGACCTCTGAACGAATTTCTGGATATCCTGATCAGTGACCTTGTGTCCTGCTTTGAAGTAACTCTTGAGTTTCCTCTTCTTCTTCATCATAATCTTGGACGCTGCTAGGGCACCACGCCGCTGGAGTGACTCGTAACGATCGCGGAGAAGATTGGCTATATGAGGGAAAAAAAAATGTATACATAAAGTTACATATACAGTGTGGAAGCGTCTTATTGCGTAATGGCGTTTTATTTTACAACGATAATTTTATTAATTATTTTGTTTGAAAAACATCAAGTTTTCATTTTTGGAAAAATCTTCTTTGTTTTAATTATATTAGGTTTTTATAGAGGTGTTAAAACTGTGTTTTCATTTAAAGTGTCGCTGACAAAAACACTCTGTATGTATTTTGTTACTATTGGAAAAAACGATAAAACATCTACTAGATAGTAAACTGTCCTTTGCTACAAAAGTAAAACATAATAAAAAAAGTAAAAAAAAACGTATATAAAAATAATATAGAAAATGATTAATTGGTGGTAGATGCAACAATATCAAAAATGACACTTCACAATACACTTCAGACAAACTTTCTTAAACACATTCTGTCTGGAAAATATTTATATTTAAAGGATATTTGTTGTTTCTTCGGACACACAGCAAGACAGCATCTTATAGTAAACGCGATAGTTGTGAGTTCAATTCCCAGTCAGGGGAATGTATTATTTTAATAAGTTTTAAATTTTCACTAACTATTCACGAAACTATTTTAACCGGATTAATCGCGTATATTTAAAATTATACATTTTTGAGAACAGTATCTCAACACTAGGTTCCCTCTGTCTACCTTGGCATATACTGAAACAGTGTGAAGCCAAAAAATATACACAAAATATTCCAAAAATCATCTAAAAACCAATAACACAGTGCTAAAACACTCGGCGTTTCCTTTTAAGCTTCTCAGATCACCAGTCAACTTTGAGGAAAGATATTGTTTTTTCATCTCGATTTTCTTAGATAGAGGCCAGTCGTGGCGCAGTGGCACAAAGTGTGACTGTAAAATCGACTGTTTGTGAGTTCGATCCCCACTCGAGGAGATGAAATATTTACTTAAATTTATATTTTCATTTCTTCGCTCTGGTGTCGAGGCAAAGCGCGGCGTTGAGTTCTGCCACTCAACACGCAATGCCTCCGAAATTCGGCAGAAAGTGGGGAACTGAGTGTCTTAACACTGGCTTCCCTCTGCCTACCCTGCTGTGTGCGGGATATAGCGTGAAGCTGATCTCGATTTTCTTCTTATTTTCCTTCTTTTTAAGAATAGAATATAATATAACTAGCGGGCGCGCGCGGATTCGCCCGCTTATTTGCACCTTTAGGGGTGAATTCTAAAAAAACCACGAAACACGTGTTCAACAAAATATTTTTAACAGTCTGAATAATTTTTTTAATAAAAATCGGTGGCTATTTAAAGGATTTTTCCATATAAACTTTCAACCACTTATTTGAACCCTTGGGGAGTGAATTCTAAAAAACCATGAAACACGTGTTCAATGAAATATTTTTAAGAGTCTGAATTTCAATTTTTATATAAATCGGTGCCGATTAATTTTTTTCTCCATACAAACTTTCAACCCCTATTTCATCCCTTTAGGGTTAAAAGTTTTCAAAATTCCCTTCTTAGTGGATGTCCAGATTATGAAAATAAACATCTGTCCAAATGTCACGTTTCTATGCACAGCGGTTACGGCTGTGGGTGCGTCTTACCTCAGTCAGTCAGGTACATGTCCTTTTATATATATAGATAGAACATAAATAATAGTGGGTCACTTACCGTTTCCTTCCAAGCTCCTTAGATCACCGGTCAACTTAGCGGGGTCAACGAACTCCGGCTCCTTGACTGGTGGCTTGTGAGCGTTGAGCGCGGGAAGAGATTTCTCTTTTATCTCTTTCTTCTTAGTTTCCTTCTTTTCACGTAGTTCTGCGTTTTTAATTTCTTTCTTTGTGAGCGATGCTTGGATTTTGCGTAATCTGTAACGATGTATGAAATGTGTCAAAAAATTACCACATCAAGATATTCTCAAGATTTTTTTTAAATCAATAAACAAAATAAATATATTTATTTTATTTTTATCAGGTTCACGCTGTATCCTGCACACATCAAGGTGCTCAAAGATAACCTAGTTCTAAGACACTAGTTCCTCAATTTCCGCCGAACTCTGGAGGCATTGCGTGTTGAATGGCGAAACGCAACTCCGCATTTTGCCTCGATACCAGAGCGAAGAAATGGAAACATGAATTTTAAAAAATATTTCTTTTGCTTGAGTTGAACTCACAACCAGTCGCGTTTACAGTCACACTTTGTGCCCCTGCGCCACGATTTCCTGGTCTGGCCTCAACTTTTATCATTATTAATAAAGTTCTTAATCATAAATATGGTTATGAATTTTATTGGTATTTCACTATCATTTCTTGGCCGAAGATGCTGTAGTGCACTGGACTGTCTCAACACTAGGTTCCCTTTTGCTTATCCTGCTCTGTGGGACATTAGTTCCACAACTGAATATTATTTAGTGTATGGGCTGAAAACTGAAGTGGGTATAATAATTCACGTTAGGGCCATTAAATCTCCTAGTCCTAGTACAACAAAAGTGTCAGCCGGAAAAAAAATAGTTTATAACTACTACCTATGTTAGTCTGTAAATTATTAAAAAATATATTATCTTATTATATTTATTTACTAAAACTATCTATTCCATTTACCTTGCTAATAAATTACGAAATTAAAAACAATACTAACTTGTACAAATCAGTAATTTTCCTCTTATTAATCTTCTCCCGTTTCAGTCTTTCCTTCTCTACCAACTGTTCCCTCTGCTTTCTCCTCGCCTTGTGATCTTTCTTCTTATTCTGTACTGGAGGGTTGATTGCTTTGTATTCATTGTCGGAAGTCACAGGTTCGGGATCAGTTGAGGGGTTGTAGGGAGTGGGGAGGCCGGCGCTCATTTCTTCTTGCCATTGGTTCTGGAAATTAAAAATTACATCTGAATCTTTCAAGAATGAATATTGGAAGCTAATTATAAAAATCAAATAATCTATAAAAAAATCTAACATTTATAGTTAGGATTCAAATCTGCACCTTTTATTTATTTATTTCTTATAATCACCAACACAGTGTACACAAATAATTTAAACAGAAAAAGAAAATTATACAATTAATGACAAAGTTCAGCTGCAATTATAGGTGATGATGACAAGCATATACAATAGTATTGTTAAAATTTTGAAGATACTAAATTAAGCATAAACATTAAGAAACTATATAAAAACAGCAATGAACTAAAGATATAAATTTGTAATATATTTTTTTATGAAATAGGTAAAAAAAACACACTTTTCGGATTTTTTTCTTTAATTATATTGTAAACCCTCACTTTCTACCAAATTTCATAACTGTAGGTTCACAGGCAGCAGTTTCATAGAAAATGCAGTAAAAACTATGCAATAAAAGATTGTTATTTTGTGTGCTTTAAGGGGCCATCAACTTGAATATTTTATATTAATTCTATAAACATTCCATTTTTACATTTTTAGATATGGGAACCTAAAAAAAAGATAAAGTAAAAATACATACTTCTTTCTCCTGTGGGGTGACTTTTTTAAACATTCCAGTAGTAACTCTGTGCAAGTGCGCCTCACGTTTCATCATTTTCTCCTCATGTTGAACCACTTCTTGAAGTAACTCTTGATGTTCCTATAAAAACATTGACATAATGTTTTTACTCAAAATTATTTATAGACCAAAATAGACTTTTAAGATATATACTACAAGTATATACATGTACATGCAATAAATAAATATTACTTTATATTTCTTTTTGTGAAAAGCGGTTGTAAAAAAAATATGAATATGTTATTTTGTTATTGTAAACGCAAGTCGTGAGTTTGATTCCCACTTGACAAAAATGACAAGACCAAGCACATTATTAAGTTCCATCACCCAATGCACAATGTCTTAAAAAAGGAGAGATGTAAAAGGAGCTATTAGTAACAGTAAGATTGGAGTGTATAGAGATACAGCTAGAAAAATAAAAAAAGCACCTCATATCATATTATTGATTAAATAAAAACAATTTTCTCATGTATTTTTAGTACTAAATACTCGTAGTATTATAGTATAAGCCATATTATATAGTTATGTCAATAAATACCTGGAATGAAGGATTGTAACTGACACCGGGGTGGGGCAGTTCCACAGCTTTTCTTTTAACAACCATTTCAGGTGGTGGTGGCTTAGGCCTTAATCTTTTCAATGTAGGCACATTGTGTAATTGTGCTTCGGGTGATATGAAATCATCACATAGTGTTTTTGGAATACCTTTAGCTTCTGTTTCTGGAATTATGATAAAACCACTTTTCATTTATTGGCATTTGTTTATTTTTAATGTGAAGATTTATTTTCTTTTTATTAACTAAGCTACATCAAATCTCTGGACAGTTAGCAATTTAATGAGAAAGAGGTTTTAATTTAACATTTTCTGTTCAATTAATAATGTTAATGACTAAATTAAATTATGTGTATATAAGGTAATATATCAAAGCCATCATCTAACTGCAAAGGCAGTTGTAGTTTGATTCCACTCAGGGAAATGATTATATTGAATTTATTTTTATTTCCCTACTCTGTCAGACAAACAAGCAACATTGAGTTCCACAACTCTGCATGCAGTAAAAGTTGATAGTGTGTGAGTATTATCATTTTCACGCTGTATCCTGCACACAGCAGGGTAGGCATAGGGAACCTAGTGTTAAGACACTCTGTTCCCCAATTTCTGCCAGATTCTGGAGGCATTGTGTGTTGAGTGGCAGCACTCAATGCCGCGCTTCGCCTCTACACCAGAGCAAAGAAATGGAAATATAAATTTAAGTAAATATTTCATCTCCTAGAGTGGGGATCGAACCCACAAACAGTCGGTTTTACAGTCTAACTATGTGAGACTATAATACTAAGTAATGGAGTATTATAATACTAAGCTTCATTTGGCTATGCTGCTATTTGAGATACCATGGGAAGTGACACAAAATTATTTCTTTTCAAAAATCAAATTCCCTTACCATCGCCCCCCCATATGTTTTTATCAAAGGTCTGTCTTATAGTTTTCGATTTCTTTTTCTTAGCTGCAGCGAGTCTTTTATTAATTTTTGTGTGTTCAACTTTTCTTTCTAAGACTCCTTTTACAAGTTGTCTTTGCTTTGTAAATTTTGACAAATCTGATGGTTTTGAACCCGCTGGTCTCACATGATTTCTTTTTGCATTAGGATCTGGAACCTACAAAAGTGATATTTTGATTGTATAGTCAATTTTATTTTACTTTATATGTCATTAATAAAATTGATAAAAAAAATGAAGTGGTAAAATTATAAATATTTTTTTTTTTATATTAAAGCATAAGAATTTATTTAATTTTTAATTTTATTTCAATAAATTACTAAGAATTGTGCATAAGATATAAGGCGGGTAGATCTGCTGATAGGTATAATGGGTTATATCAAAATGATTAACAACATTTAATAGCTTTCCTTGATAGGCATATGCAACAACAAAA
Organism: Heliconius telesiphe telesiphe; assembly: GCA_018249795.1. NCBI lineage: Eukaryota > Metazoa > Arthropoda > Insecta > Lepidoptera > Nymphalidae > Heliconius > Heliconius telesiphe. Next base: position 2,490 of record DWLH01002718.1, on the reverse strand, counting down.
GAATTTAACAACAATTAAAATTTAAAACGGTATTAAAATCGGTAGGCCAGTTGTGGCACATGGGCACAATATGTGATTGTGAAATCGACTGCTTGTAGGTTCAATTACCACTCGAGGAAATGAAATATTTATTTACATTTATATTTTAATTTTTTTGCTCTGGTGTTGAGGCAAAGTGTGGTGTGAGTTCTGCTACTGAACATGAACTAGGCGAAAAGTGGGGAATGGTGTGTCTCAAAACTAGGTTCATTCTGCTTATCCTGCTGTGTGTGGGATATCAGTTCCTGATATTAATGATTAATATAATTTTAATTAATAATAAAATATTTATTTACCTTTGAACTTGACAATAATATTTCAAAACACTTAGGTGTCTCTGATAGTTTAGCTCTTTTTCTAAGTTTGGCTGACAAGGGTTTTACATCTGGTTTAACCTCAGGTTTCTCATCGGATACACCATCACCATGTGTATCTAGCACAAAAAGCTCTGAATCCGGTTTCGCGTCGAATTTACTGTAAATGGTAAATAAAAAAACCACAAATAAAAACATGTTACAACAAGAAGGAGATTTTGGTAATACTCTTTTTTGTTATTTATTATTATGATAGCGAAACGGATTCGAAAGAAATATTACCTTATATAATCTTATTTTTTATTAAATAGTACATAATGATTGTGAAACATTTTATCTATAAATATTTCCAATTGTACCAATAAAAACATAACCTCACCCTAGCCTTTCCTCCAACCGTTGATCTTCAAGAAAGTCTTCTACATCAGCAATGTCACAATGTTTGCGCCACGCTGTTTTACTTTTCTTGGATACACGTTTCTTTTTTTTAATTATAGTCATTTTTTATTATTTATTATTTACTATTTAAAAATAAATATCTCACATGGAAAAGACACACAGGAAAGACTTGTATCAAATCAATCACGTGTCATATTGACATATTTGAAATGTCAGACAGAATGTAGGAGCTTCTACAGATAAAAAAATGTAGTGTTGTATAGGTTATTAAGTAAGTATCTACAGAATTATAATTTGAATATACGAACAACAGGAAAAGTAACTTAATAGGAATCTATTGAGTCTTAGGACTACCAACGCCTTCTAAATTAAGATATCTATTAATTAGAAGAAACTAACGAAAAATAATTTCCCTTCTTCCTTGAGGCTTTCGCCTTCGGATCCTTAGTGACTATTTCCTCGGCCCAGACTTGATATGTCTCGCGTTTGCTTAAGGCAGTAAATTTGCAGCAAGACGTATCGAACCATGGTTGTAATTTGTGAATGATTAGCACTACTGACTGGAAATATAAAGTTCCGTATCCTGCAGAACCATGTCGGCAACAGCAGCGGCACTAAATTAAATACAGGAACGGGAACTAAGAGCATCAGAAGAGAAGCAAACCGGCCCCAGGAATATGGTGAATAAGATGTACGTATCCCATTCAAATCTTTTGACTTTTAGTGCAGACGTGACGATTTGCGGGTGTCCTGTGACTGGCACGATACTCTATACCAGGCAGTGTTCGGAAGACCCTCGCCTACGACCAGGTTCTGTTCTGAATGTGAAGTCAGCAGAAAGTCTAATAGCAACTGTGGTTATCCACCACCTTTTTTACAGTACCACTGTGGGAGCAGTAAAGGCATGTCCCACCGTCGTAATTCAGAAAACTCGGACACGATAGCTGATAGACAGGTCCCAACTTTCAAAATAGGCAAGACGACGGAAACTTAAGTCCTCTCTTGCGAACACAGGCACGACCCTGGCGTGAGGCATAAAATCATGTTCTATTTTGAAGGGGGGATATTAAAGATAGGCTGTGCCGCTCAGTCGGGCATTATGAGTTTCTGTCAGAAATTATAAGGCCGGTTGTGTCGTCTCAATATTGTGGAGGACGGCTTTCAGGTTGGAATGTAAGCCGATGATGTTGCAAAAGCCTACGTTAGGCGTGGTAATGGTTGACGTGGGACGTTTGCCTTGTCCATAGCGTGGTACTGTGTACTTTCCAGAATCCGACGGGCAGCTTGCGTTTAAGGGGAGGGATTCGCCAGCACCAGAGATGCTGGTACTCTCATGAGATAGTCTGTTCCTTAGTACTTAGTAATCATATTCCAGGGAGGGAGAGGATTGAGCGCCGGAGTCCGGCATTACCTAATGCGAAACGCAGTAGCAGAAATCCAGTTTTAAATGCCAAGGATAGTGATAATTCGTTCGAGTCGCCCCATGCATGTTACCATTTTTGTTGACGTGACTCTCCCACTCGAAATTCTTAAAAATTACACGGTTTGTAATTTTATTAATTGTCAGTTGCTTTTTGCCAACTGTTGTCCAGGCCAAATGGCGGGAGGTCGCTGTGTGCTCTGCACGCGTACACCATGAGCGTGACCTTGAATTTTATTCCGAGGAAACACAGAACTCGGCACCCATATATATAGATCTCTCACTCTTTTGTGTGTGACGTCGAGAACCCCACATTAC
>DWLH01002717.1:0-10437 GCA_018249795.1 Heliconius telesiphe telesiphe | reverse complement strand
AATATTGTGATACAACTAAAACCGTAATACCTTCAGTGTTACGCTGTAATCCGTAGACATCATGGTAGGCGGAGGGAACCTAGTGTTATGACGCTCCGTCCCTCACTTTCCGCCGAATTTTTCGAGGCATTGCGTGTAGAGTTGTGGAACTCAACGCCGGGCTTGGTGCCAGATCGAACAAATGAAAATATTAATAAATAATAATTCATTCCCTCAAGTGGAGATTGAACATACAACAACCGTCGCGTTACAATCACACCCTTGCCTCTGCGCCAGGACGGCCTCACCTTTCGACTTTAGTACCTTAAAAGTTAGTCTATATATACCTATATATTTATTTTTTAAAACTTACATTTAATTTACATAATATTACAAGTTTCATGACACTCAGCCACGTAATATTTATTTATTCATAACACCGTTAGCAAAAGTGTATAAAAATGAGAAATTTCATTATGATTTACACGCTAACTGTAATATTCAAATCCTCATTACATTTACCTCGAAGAGACTCTTTATAAAAAAAATGTTAGCCACCTCTATCGCCAAGTTTTGATCGAAAAGATCATTTATATTACAAAATATTAAATGGTTCATAACTACACCAAAGTTAAACTATTTTTAGGCTTATATAATTAAAATCAGTTTAACCGTTAATTGAAGTAACTTATGAAGTTGATGCGAGATAGACTTTTGTTATTAAATATTTTATTAATACTCGTACGTATATAATTAATATATTAAATATTTTATTAATACTCGTACGTATATAATTATGAATAAAATGTTTATTACGTCGCCTACGACGGTTGTGGACTCAATTTCCACTCGAGAGAACAAAATATTTAATATTTTCATTTTTTCTCTTTCTCTCACACGCGGAACTGAATTCGGCGGAAAGTGGTAAACGGATGTTTCTAAATGGGAACAGAGTGTCTTAACCCTTGGTTCCAAGGTTCTGCCTACCCTGCTAAGTGCGTGATACAGCGTGAAACTAAAATATATAATATATATATACGTATACTTATATGAACAGCGCTTATTACCTCTTACTCAGAAATAGTAATCATTAAAACAATCGCCCAGTTTTCTCATGGTACAAGATAGATTCACTAACAAATAGTGAATCAATATGCAAATGAGAACACAACAAAGCCTGTATACAAATGGTGCGTAAGAAATTAGTTCTCATGTTGCAAAACTTCGACCATAAAAAAATACATATTACATACTACAATTTTGACATCTTATTATTATTATATTTTAAATATTTTTTATCAGTGTATCTGCAAGAAGTATATTTTTGTATGCTACAGAAGTAGATTAATCAAGGTTGATATATTATTATGCAATTTTTATTAGTGAATATTGTACTAGTATTGACTTGTTAAACTTATGGGGTGCTTTAAGTTGTAAGGGTAAGATTTTTTTTTAAAATAACTCAGTTGCACTTAGATTCAGGTATATTGTAGAATATGTACCTACAAAAGTACTTGTACAAGACAACACTTTAAAATTATTTTTTAAACTTAATATTATAATGAATAAAATATACCTATATATCTTTTTTTCTTGCCTTGTTATTAATGAAGCGATTAATGAATCTAACTTAAGTGTACTTAAAATATAAAAATAAGTCAAATATTAATATTATATTTCCACATTTATGATATGATAAAAATTATCATTAGTAAGATACTTATTTAGAAAACGTATAAAAATTTGAACGTAGCGGGACTCGAACCCGCGCCTCCTGGAAACCGACCTGGTCGGTTTCTAGGAGGCGCGGGTTCGAGTTATTTCGAAGTTCGAGTTATTTTTCTTTCCTAAGTGTGGAATAACACTTTAAAAATGTTTAAAAATCATTAGTAAGATATTTATATAAATATAGAAATTTAGACTGAAGATGAGACTGAGACTCGTGATCTGTCAAACAGTTGACATAATAAATTGATTTTTAAATTAAAAAAGCAAGCGTGCTTGCTCTGTCAATTTGCAGAACGTAAACGTCAAGTGACAGTTGTTTTTTTTTTTGTAAATCTCGTGCACGTACGTAATGAGAGCAAATTAAGAGTATGTATAACTATTTTGCTTTTTAAAAAACGCTGAGTGTAACATACGATATTAATTGTTTTTTTAGCTTCACACTATCTCGCATATAGCAGGGTGGGCAGAGGGAACATGTGAACCTAATGTTAAGTCACTCTGTTTTCTCAAGACACTTCCGTTCCTCACTTACTTACGTTAAGTACGATTAAATAATAAAATTTAAAGACCGATGTGAAAAATATAATAAAAAAATATATAAAAGATGCTTATTGAACCTAACGAGGTCAGTCGAGGTCAGTCGTGACGCAGTGGCACAAAGTGTGACTGTAAAACCGACTGGTTGTGGGTTCGATCCCCACTCGAGGAGATGAAATATTTACTTAAATTTATATTTCCATTTCTTCGACCTGGTGTCGAGGCAAAGCGCGGCGGTGAGGTCTGCCACTCAACACGCAATGCTTCCAAAATTCGGCAGAAAGTGGGGAACAGAGTGTCTTAACACTAGGTTCCCTCTGCTTACCCTGCTGTGTGCGGAATACAGCGTGAAGTTAATTTTATTTTATTTTTTTAATTTATTGAAACTATGTAAGTATTTATGTATAATATAGTCATTGTTTATAAAGTCATTATTATTTATCATTTTGTATGAACAAATACAAAATGATAAATAATAATAATGATACAATGTATAAACTATATTTTACTTCCGGTGATGCCCATTTACGGATAATTAGAGGTTAAGATGACATCAACGATTTACTGCCTCTTAATTACTGAATTTATAATTTAATACTTATTGTAAATTGCAGAAGGACATGTATTTATATATAAAAATAATATATAAGCATCATTTAAGAAAAATAAGAGGTAACAAGGACTTTACGAATCGACGCTTAGCATACTATTACCAGTAATTTAAATATAAAAGGAAGCTATCATACTTAGAAGAAAATTTTGTTAAGAATAATTTTAAACACTAACTTCAAGTTGGATAGCCAGAGAGAATTTAGTGTCAAGACATTCCCTTCTCCGACTTTCTGTGGATTCCTTAAGACATTACGTTTTCAGTGGCGTAAGTCAACGCCGCGCTCTGTTAACCAAACCGGGAAATTAAAACAATTTAAATATAATAATTACACTGCGAGGCATCGAACCCACAAACATCGCCTATAACAGTGATGCGCGCCACAACGAACTCACAATTTCAATTATTTTTCATTATTTTCTATTAATAATTTATAAGATAACATCAATATCAGTTAATACTAAGTTAGTGCTTTCAAATTTCATATAGGGCTGTAATAAAAGAATGTGTCATATGTAGAGTAGAGCGGTTGCATCACGCTTTTGTTTTCACCGCTTTCGATTTTGCCGGTGGCGCGCGGGTCGCACGAACTAGTGTGCACTAGTGGAAAGATACATACTACAATTGATATCAAGATATATAGCTAATTACTAATTATTTCTGCTGAATTAGGTACAAGAGTTGCAAGGCATCGGTGCGTGAATCACTTGTTGTGAAGCTGTAAAAGTATTATGGTTTTAGTTTTAAGCATTCGTTAGGTTACTATGTTGGATAATTTAAGGTTCACACCTTTGTAAATTTATTTTAATATACGGAACAGCAAATAAAAGAAAATATTGTAACTATTATTACAATTGAAACGATATTCGTGATTATAAAGCATGTATATAAAAGTTTTTTTTTCGAATATCACTTTTAAAAACACAGCAAAGTAAACACAAACTCAAAACTTAAAAAAAAGAAATAATTATTTATTAGAATTGAAGAATTTATATTTCACCTAAACGTGATTTTAAACAAACAGGACTCTAAAGATTACCCAAAAGTAGTGATTATATAAAAGCGAGCCACATAACAAGATGGGTGCGAAAGTGATTTTGAGGTTAAAAAATATTTTAAATATACATTTTAATACTTATACAAGTATAGAAATTACACCTGGTTCCGTGACATTGCTTTTTAAAAAATGGAAGTGAAACTCTTAGCCAATGTAAAATATCTAATATATGTATATAGTATATCAACTATAAGAAACATTATTACTGGTTGTTGCAATATGTATCGCAACTTCCTTAGAGACAAATTACATAAAATATAAGATATTTTATAAGATTGAAATTTACTTTAAAATATATTATTATAATTTTAAAATAAGTAAGATATTATGTTAATATATAACTTATTATAATTTATATTGATTCAAGATAAGAAAAAATCTAAGTAAAATAAAATGATGTAAGAATCCACAAAGACATTCTACATAATTATAAGTCTAATTTGATACTTCCGCCGAGTAATCATGACATACAAAAAAACACTTGTTAATTAGGCACAAAAGAATCAAGATAAAAGAAACTTAAAAATAAATTCTTTAATTTTTAAATAATATTCTGATAGTAAGTATCTAGTTAATAGTTATACAATGTACGTACAGTAGACAATCTTTGTTCGATTTCCACTTGGGGTTAATATATAATACTTTCTATTTTCACGATCTACTTAGTCATTTCGCAATTGCAAATAGGTATGTTCTGGAATTTCCCATTTTTGTTGCTTCACACTTTATCCCTAATAGAGTAGCCAAAGAGAACGGAGTGCCATAAGCTACAGTCTATGCATACCTCTTTCACCTCTTTCACCTCTGTCATCAATCTCTTCATCCCTTCCTCCCCAAGGCATGTGCCTGATGGGGGCCATGTGCCAGTTTCATCAATACTGTTTTCTCGAAGGTCACCACAGTTCTTCTTGCTCTTCTTACTACTCACTTATAGGCATAGAATAAGAATAATAATTATGTAGAAACTTCGGTGATAATAATCTTATGTATGTATGCATAATTTCTTTGAGCTTCACGCAGTGTCCCTTACATCTGCTATGTGTGTTAGGCAAATGGAACCTGGGAAGGTATGTAATAATCGCAGAATAAAATATATATTCATTATATTTTAATCAGCCATACCGTATCGAGATTAAGGTAGCGTGCAAAATAAGACGTGAACATTTGCGTTTGCATTGCGTTATGCATTTTTAATTATTGATAAAACCCATGGTGCAGTCGCAGTGTATATAATTAACATTATTTAATATAAAGTGGCTGTAGGTTCGAATCTCATAATGGTTTTCATTAAAATTCATTCATTCAGCGTGATATCATAAAAAATAACATTAAGATTTTAAAACATTACAGTATTACAACACATATGTTTGTTTATTCAAATTAAATGCTATATTCGTCTATCAGATTGCGTTGACGGAAGCTACACTAACGTGAATGACACCGTGGCCAACTGGTTATTACTTAACTTATAACTATTTACAAGGAATAATTCAAAGTATTAATTTCACCACTTCTGCATCCTTATTAGAGTTCGGTTTCTAGGAAGACACTATGATGTTAATATTTCAAAATTTTATCGATTTCTCTGCGTATGCGACTTATAACGGAATTACTAGTTCCTTTTATGTCGTTGTTTTCAGTAATGTATCTACATATTTAATGTATGTATGTATAATCCATACAAATGCCGTAACTATAGCACTCAAAGGTGCTTAATTAGAATTTGACTTATATTTGATAAAAATAAATAATTAAAGAATGATCTCGTATTAGCTATACTTTACATGTGTTCACCTAAATGACATTCGAACTTAAAAAATCAATGCGTGATGGTAGCCATGTTTTTAATATAAACATTTTTTTAACCGATTTCTATAAAAGGAATGTGTGTAAATTCGACTGTAATTTTGTATGTCTGTTACTTCAGAACTTTGGACTAGGAGAACCGATTTTGATGATTCTTTGTTTGGTTTCGTTAGGGATGTGCATGACAAATGGACAAATAACTCAATATCCCGCAAAACGATTTTAATTATTCTTTTTTTATTGGAAAGGATACACTTCAAGGGTAGCTTGATGAAAGTTTGGAAAGGTACTGATCATGGGATCCGGTTGAAATTGAAATTGATTTCTAATATCTTTTAATAATTTGTATAGAATACGTAAAGCAGCAGATATATAATTATATATAACAATATGTATAAAACTGACCTCCGTACATAACGAATTGCCAACCAACCCACCTGTTCACAATTCAAAGCGTAGCATTGCCATTATAATATTCTAAGAAATCTTAGACACTAGGCCACTTTATCCGGTAATAAATGGCACATTAAATACATGACCACATCATGACTTGGTTCACATCGCGTGTATTGATGATTTATAAAACAGTAACATTGACTTACAATTCTAACGAGATTTTTGCAACTAAACAATATTTTTAGTTTCACGCTATCGTATCCCGCATATAGCAGGGTAGGCAGACGGAACTTGGGAACCAAGTGTTAAGACTTTCCGTTCCCATTAAGACTTTCGTTTGCCACTTTCCGCCAACTTCTGGAAGCATTGCGTGTTGAGTGCTGGAGGTCAACGCTACGCTTTGCCTCATTACCAGAACAAGGAAATGATAATATTAAGTATTACACTAATGAATGTATATAGAGTAAGAGTTTTCTGATATATCTTCCATGTATAGACAGAAATCAGTTACGATTTTAATATAAGTATAGATTTGAGTGTCTGACTGAGTTCCACTAGAGAGAACAAGATATTTTTATTTCTCTTGTCGTATAATAAGACAAGGCGTTGCGTTAAGTTACGTAGCTGTAATTAATACGAAATATCACAAGAATTGGACGGAAAGTAGAGAACGGAATGTCTCATCACTAGGTTCCCTCTGCCGCTATATGTGAGATATAGCGTGAGGTTAAAAACTAAAAACGAAAGAAAAAAAACTCAACACTACGTCCTCTCTGTCCACTTACGTTTCTTAGTTATAAAGAAAGGCGTATAATATATAGGTTATAAAGAAAATTTCATATTAATTAATTTCATATTATATTTGTAATAAAATACATGAAGGGAAGCGAAGGAGGATGTTATAATAAGCTACAAGTGGCTGTACAATGCGATTCTTACTCCTGTTTCAAATTGATAGATCTGAGTCTGAGTTTGGCCTTCTCAGTGTTTTGTAGAATACTTTATATTAAATATTGTCAGGGTTTTTAAAATTAACGGTAGTTTTGCCTTCAGAAGTTGCATAATTCCTATTGGTTCTAGACTATAGCTACAAGAATAGTTATAGCCTGGGTAAATACGTCTATATCGATACGCAAATATACTTCTTACAGTTCTACTGTAAATTTAAATAGCAGCTAAGTAACAGTGATATAACAATCGATATTAACAAAAAAATAAATATAAGAATCATCACTATTATAGTAAATCAATAAATCATGAATCAGCTTCACGCTGTATTCCGCACATAGCAAGATAGGCAGAGGGAACCTAGTGTTAAGACACTCTGTTCCACGCTTTCTGCCGAATTCTGGAGGCACTGCGTGTTGAGTGGCAGAACTCAACGCCGCGCTTTGCTTCGACACCAGAGCGAAGAAATGGAAATATACATTTAAGTAAATATTTCATCTCCTCGAGTGATCGAACCCACAATCACTCGGTTTTACTGTCACACTTTGTGCTCCTGCGCCACGACTGGACTCTATTATAGTAATGTAGTGAATAGGAATTGGAAACTAATCAATTAATTTCTGCAGTAAATACTGCGCAAATTACATGAAATTTTTTGATCTAGATTTTAGAGGGTTCCAAAATCATTTGTTCAAATAATATAGTATTAGCTAAATTGGGAGCGGAGGGTCTTAACACTAGGCTCCCTCTGCCTATTAAAGCTAATTTTTTAATATCTATTGTGTACAATTTTTTTGTGTAAGCTTTTATTCAGCAGGGTCAGGTTGTAACTACGTAACACACTAGTATTATCCAAGTGCCATGACAGTTAAGAATCAAGCAATGGTGTTTTTTTTGTAATCCGCAAGAGAAAGTTCGTAAAATTGAATGAAATAAAGTTTGAAAACGAAAACGAAAACTTCTAGAGATTTAAGTTTCAATACTTCAATAACAATGACAACATTTTATTTATTTAACATACAATTGTTTATTTTGTTTTGTATTGTGCATTTGTCAGTGTAAGGTTTGAAATAAAAAAAATTACTGCAAATTATGAGAATATTTAAAAAAAAACTTCTTTTAAATATTCTCGGCTTCTTCTGACAATCCATTTTCACCCAAATTGAAGGGAAATGAAAATAATTTATAAATCCGCGTGGGAATCGAACTTACGACCACCGGCTTCCCAATAATAAGCTGTCCCACTGGGCTCTATATTACACGATGTATAACACAATAGTGTGTCGAATTGTTAGCAATAATAAATGATTGCGTCGTCCTTACTAAATTGTATTAATATTATAACAGTTGAGTAAAGTATTGCAAAATGACATTGTGAGAAGGGAGCGGGCAGGGCAGAAAGTGCAACCGACCGGTTTTATTGGCACATATAAACCAGTTCAAATTCGTTTGAATGTATGGTCAGCAAAAGAATTTGTAATTAAATCTTGAATGTATATAATATTTTTTTTATTTAATACTATACCCTAACTATAAACAGACTTTTATTAATACTTTGTGATGTTTCGAAAACTATCAATTACCGAAAAAAAAAATTGCCTTTGTAATTTTTGCCTCAATGGCCTTTGTAAAAAGAATGTAAATATAGTAAGTAAATTAAGATTTCTATGTATTTTTTTTAGGTTTAAGCTTATAACACCAAGTGCAATAAATTATGAAATATTTACTTATAATAGCAAAAACGGAATATATCAATTTATTTAAAAGAAAGCTTTAAAATAGAATTAGAATGAGAATGAGAATATATTTCTTCGAGTCACTTCTATCTTTAGTTATGGCAGTATACAATACTACTACTATTACTGTTTTATTGCTGCAATCGGTACTTTAAAGCTCGAGCTTGTGATAATTGAGATTAGTAAATAACTTTGACGAATACTCTCACTTTTGTAAAATCCACCACTGACTGTCTTTTTAAAACATTATATATATATATATATATATATATATATATATATATATATATATAATGTTAAATAATTTCTATCGATTATAGAGTTCCATACATAGTGAAAGTATTAGATAATTTTATATCAACTGTGTCATAGCGCAATGGTTACACTGACCTACGACGAAAGAATTTCAATTAGTTTCTTTTATTTAATTTTAATTTAAGTTTCACTATAAACTTATTTAATTATTATATTCTTACGTAGCAATTACAATTCGAAAGCTTAAAGCTTTGCTGTACTAAATAAGAGTTTGACCTTCTTTGTAATACATTTATAATCTTATGTATGAAGTGACTCATACAATAAATTTCAAGTTATTCGATTTAAACTGGATACTGATATAAACTGGATACTGCAATATTTTTTGTTTATAAATGTATATTAAATATGTTGACAGTAGTTTTCTTGGGCTATTTTTTTGATATGAAAATATCAAGTGTCAATAACAATTTACATATATATTACTCCGAATTAGTTTTTACTTAGTAAGTTATTTATAATTCGTACTTCTTAATCAACAGACAAATGATTTTACAATGTATAATAATATTAATGCTATTAAATGAATGAATGAATGAATATTATTGTGAATTCAAATTAAGGTCAGAGTTTGTTTAACAAAATGCTTTGATAACCTATCCCAACTAGAATTCAACATCAGCATACGAGAAACATAAAACAAGCAGACAAAAATACAATATCTATTATTTTTTCAAATTTGACGCAATATTAGTTTTAGAATTCATTCTAAAATTTTAATAAAAAAAAAGTAAAAAAAACCCATTTATAATCGTTATTGAAAAGGAGACTCAGAGGGCAGAGGGAATATGATCCCAATAACATAGAATGCATGGACGAACAATATAATAAAAAAAAGTCGTAAGTAGATGACGCTCTACAAATCTAAGCGATACATAAACATAGAAGTACAATGATTTATACTTTATATGGCAACACGCGTATGTCACGTAACAAGTGGACCGCATGTTGGCCGGTTCTTACATAAAATTACGTAAAATTCTAGGCCACTTCGTCACGTGGCATCGCCGTTTTATGTATTGCGATCAAGTTGATTTTTTTAGAAATTGCGTTTCTCATTCATTACACTGTCAAGGCTTGATATTAATTTATGTAGATATATTATTTTAAGTGGCTTTTGCTGCCTATGCTTATTATATTTTGAAGTATTTGATAATAACTTTTATTAAAATTGCTATGTTATTGCTACAGCATCACAATATATATATATACTAGTGGACCCGGACGCGGCTTCGCCCGCTTAAACTTTACGAATGCTTATTAGATATATTTAGGAAATTGGTTTTGAAAATATTTAACTAATTTAAATGAAAAAAATATAAGTA
>DWLH01002716.1:0-10439 GCA_018249795.1 Heliconius telesiphe telesiphe | reverse complement strand
ACCAGTCGATTTTACAGTCACACCCTGTGCCACTGCGCCACGACTGGCTAAATATTGATATTTAATGGAAATTTCATTTAAAAGAAAGTCTCATTTAAAAGAGTGAGGTTCAAATAGTATACATATATTTCCTATTAGTCTTCGACTTAAGCAAACATTAAATATAAATATTTAAGTTTGAAAAAAAAATGCGACCAGAGTAATCATAATTGGTACCAGAGCGATTGGTGAAATCATTGAAACGACAGTTACTAAAATAGATTAAACAAACATTTACTTGAACATGATAATTGAAAAAAGCAATAATAAACATTATTAATAGTTCTACTAATAGTACTTAGTTCAATCATAACTAAATAATCACATTTTCAGAAAAGAAAATAATCAATAACAATAATACAAATGATTAAATTAAATTAAATTCATATGATCCGCTTACTACTACACTACTACTACTAAAATGTTGTTCGTAAATTATAATTATACAAATTTTCACAATAAATAAAGAAATTCTGTATGACTTGAACTTTAACCTTATTTCCCTCTCTCTTCTCTTGAAATAAGGTTTATTGGAAGTTTAGAAAATTGACTAATCATCAAAGTTGGAGTCGAATAACTCTTCTGAATTAGCAACAACTTCATTTTGCATATAAAATTACCTTAGTAATACTTAGTATGATTAAATTTCCATAGTTTATAGATAGGACTTCATCCCAAAACCGGTCCGGCATGTCTGCCTAATATATTTGGCATTTGTTTGAGGCTGAATTTTGCTTTTTCTCATTGCATCTTTTAGAACATTTAACCAGCATAGGATTATTAGCTTTTCTTGATACATATGATATGTTTATGTTTCAGGTGTTTTGGTTCGAGTCGCTATTAAGTTAGCAAAAGCCTTGGTTTTGTGTTGCCGTGCGGACACTGTACAGCCTCTAATGAGCACAATCGCAGCTTAGTCGACTCATAGTCAAAACGTTTATAGTATTTGTTGGCCAAATTTCCTGGTATACCTTCATAATACCCCGAAATTGTTTTAAGTCTGGCTGTATAAATGTGTCTTTTTCTAATATGACCAAATATGCAACTTCTTCCAGGATAATTCTTGACACATTTTACCATGAGATATAAAGGATTTCGTATCCGGTATCCAGTGCATGAGCCACTATTTTGTCGGCAGTCCTCTTAAGCGTTTAAGCACCTTTACCGTGACCCTTTTCTGAAAGCTCCATATAGCTATACATAGGCCCAAGCCTTATGTATTGCTAATGTAGTTTTGGTATAATATGGAACAATTTCTTATTCCTATATTAAGTCGAAGGTGAATCAGATAAAGAGTACAACGACTTTACTTTAGGAAATGTGCTTTCCATGTAACGGAAGACTGACACAAACCGTACATAAGCAGCTACTCTGTCTGTCTCATGTCTCTACTATTATCTTAATCTGCAACAATAGTTGCTATTATATTTTATTAAGTACTGTCGCTAAAAATGTTTACTTATGCTCTAATATGTAATGATGATATAAAGCTGCCCGACTACGGCAAAGCCCAAAATATTATTCGAAGAAGCCAAGAGAGGTTATAAATAATTGGTTATATATATCATAGCATCATTCATCGTTTATCATTAAAAAATAAAATAAAAATAAATAAATCGCACGCAGCGGTGTAGGTAGAGGGAACCTAGTGTTAAGACACTCCGTTCCTCACTTTCTGCCGAATTCTGCAGGCATTGCGTGTTGAGTGGCAGAACTCAACGCCGCGCTTTGCCTCGACACCAGAGCGAAGAAATGGAAACATATTATTAAAAGAAAAAGTCACAAAATCTTAAATATTGCTAAAAATGAAAGCAATAGAAAGTTGTCATTACGCCGCATAATACACATCATTGCGATCCCTTAACTCATTTAACAAACATGTTCATTATGTTAAATTTAATTAGCGTTAATTAGCCCATAAAATTCGAAAACCAAAGCCAGATCAAACATAAACTTACCTTTGTAATGTTGGAACATAGCAGTGTAATATTTAGATGACTTCCTTGGCGGATAGACCACTACTGGTGCTCAACCGAGGGAGAAAAATAAAGTGTCTAGCGTGTGAAGGGAAGAACCCAACGTTTTACCTCAACGCTGTTTCTTCAAATGTTGTTCAAATGTTGTGTCACGATTTTAAATTCAAATTGCGGCAAAATCATTACTATTATAACAAAAATATTTATAGCAATAATGCTATAAAGATTACTTTTCATTATGCCATGTAAATATATTTTTTTATGTGGATCCTTCTTATTAAAACGTTATAAAGTATTTTATCATTTAATCGGAAGTTAGGTCCGAGAGCAACCAGGATTTTTGGATTTAACTTTTTTTTTTTAACGTAGTTAAAATAAAGTTACGAATAAAATTAGGCTTGTACTATGTAGGTTTGAAACCCAACTGTAAAAAAATATTTAATATACGTATTTTTAGTTTATTATGGACTTATCATGCCCGCAGGCGCTTTCGCAGCTGAAAATTTTGGGGGTGGGGGTCAATAATATAATAAAGTGCCGAGTAAATTCGACTATTGCAGAAAACACGATTTTATAATTATTTTATTATACACATTATAAAGTAAATGGGAGTCTTCTAATTTTATTAGCTAATTAGGGCTGTCTCTGGATGTGTATTAAGAAGAACTATACCTGTCAGCCTTTGATCTAACATATTTGCTCTCAATCAAGTTTTTACACGTATTAACGTAGAAAATAATCTCTCTGCTGTCGCACCACTTATAAGAAGAGTTGCCAGAATTTTCAGTAAAGTCCTTTTATTTGAGTAGAGATCGTCGTCGCAAGCTTCGATTGTAGAAACCATACAATTTTGTATCAGTACTTTTTCAGCTCTCGTTTCCACTTTGAAATCTATAGCTGTAACGACTGTGGCGGAAGGAACACTTAAAAAATGGAAAGAATATTCTGATACTTTCTTAACTTTAAGAAGGTCTTCTTCTGTTTTTTTAGATTTTGGCATAAAAATGTCTATACCGATCAACAGGTTAAATGCATCCGCTGAAAGTGTCTTGTAGGTCAGTCATTATGCTTTCTATCAGTGGAATAAGCTATCCTCCGGAAATATTGCCTTGTCATTTCCTTGATAATTTTATAACAACTTTTATCAGATATAACTTTTATCAATTATTTAACTATGAAGTTTAAGAAGTATATAAGTTTTTAAATATATTTGTTATTTTGTAAAGGAGACCATCTTGAAGATATAGCTCATGGGAAAACGAACAAACAGCTTCGAGTGCCAAGTATTACGCTTTATTTCGCTACTAAAGTCATCGTTAAATATATCTATTGGTAAATCTTTAGCTACAAACTTGACCAAAGATCTGTAGATTTTTAACTTTTAGTAAATACACTATTAAAAATGTATGAAATATAAAAAAAAAACTTTCAAAACGCATGCAATATAAAGTTACAAAAATATTTAAAACATCATATTCCATTCCACAATCTTACATTATGGCCTAAGATCCCATTGCATAAATCTGTAGGGATCAGTAATTCTAATGAAACTTATATTTAAGAATGATACACGATAGTAGAATAGAATACACTAGGGTTGCCTAATGGAATCCTGCCGCAATCACCTTTAATTAATGTTTTTCGTAACTCATTTTTGGAGAAAATTGCACTCATATATTTTTTATGTGAATCGCACATCATTTGATAGAAAATCGCATGAGGATTTGGAAAAAGAATGGTTGCCAGCTCTCAGTCTGCCGCAAGCCCAGGGTTGCCTGGTTTAAAGAGGTTAATGTTAATATTTGCACTCATGTGTTTTTTAATGAATTATATATCAAATTAAAGATTATTTTTTTCTCATCAATAAAACACATGGTTGCCCGGAAAATAACTGCAGCAAACAAAGGTTGCCATCATTTGATATATTTTATTCCGATTCCGTTTGATTGAGAATAGACGATAAAATGCGCGGTTTGCCTTATGTTTTAAAGTAAAATATATAATAGAAGGTCAATCTTAAAATTAATGTTTATTCTAGCTATTCACCTGTTAAATGATGATTTTAAACATATTAAGTACATACAAAAAACTATTTAAACATGAAATCATCCTTATTTTTCAAGTGAAATAATGAATCCATGATATTAAGTCTTTGCTAAATCTGTTTTCTAAATACTAATAGTCATTTAAATTATCATTTTAAGACGATTAAATTATCTAATTAAATAAATGCTTACAAATATCGATCTAATATAAGGTATTAATTACATCATGTTTCCTTAAGATAATGAAGGGTGACAATTATTGCGTATATTTTTTTTATTAATTAAGAAAATATGGAAAATTACATTTCAATAAACTCTTTCTCTCTCTCTCTCTTCGTCCTCTGCTCGTTGGCTTTGACAACGGTTTTTTTTTCTCACGCAACTTTTAAGAATTTGCATAGATAAATAAATGCAATTTACTGTTTATGACCAGGAGTCGGCACATATCAATTACTTGTCTACTTTTTACTATAGCTAACATTTTGCGGCGCGATACTAAGCAAACCAAATGCAATAAAATTATTTTCGAAAATGTATTGTTTCTAAATGCAATAAAAATGCAGATGACCAAATAAAATGTTTTTGAACATATTACTTACCTTTCGTTTTGGAATGAAGACGTTTTTAGTTAACATTACAAAAATGAGGGTGTGTTTTTTGTGTGATAGGAGGGAAAATGTGATTAAATTTAACGATGAATCTCTCTAAAATTATTTTGTTGTTTTTGGCCAAAAAAATAATTTTAAATACAGTGACATTTTCTTAAATAGTGACACAATACAAGGTTATCACTTACAGTGTTACAAAAAGTTCATTGTTCTAAAATAAAAATATCAAAAAGTATTTTTAAATTATTTACTAATGCAAAACGTAAGTATATTTTAATGTTTAATATTATATATTTTTCTCTACGTAAATAACTTTTAATACAGTACAAAATCCAGATAATTGTTGCAGTGCGATAGTTGCCTCAGTTTTGATTACACTAAGTTAGGGACGTTAGGGGTGATTGGTCTTTATTATAATTATAAGGACAATTCTTTCAGACCTAAATGCTTTAAAAACTATCAGTATATACGGACAAGTTCATGCTAGCGTAATTTTTTTAAATATTTTTCATTTACTTTGCAAGAAAAGTAGATATCCGTACCAAAAAAATGGGCACCATAGTTCTTTCTACGGATAGTCTTCCTAGGGACATTATTCTGAACAAATATAAATTTTATTAGTATTTTACAATACTATTATTTTGAAAAATGCAGCATCTATCCAGATTTTACTCTTTTGCATTTTATCTTGTCTTTTCTTATGTTACCTATTACATATGTAATTATATTTATTATTGAACTATTTACAGGAAGAGTCCACTGCATCTCTTGTGGATGTACAGCTGAGCACTTCAATTATTAATAATGAGAACAATATGGATGACGATAAAGTCGTGTTGTCCAGTGATCTTACGACTAAAAGTGACCAATCGGTTGATTTTTCTATTAATTTAGAATATAAAAGCTTGAACGAGGTATGAAATCATTTATAATGAAATCTTTTAAGTGTTAAGGTCGTTTTTTTGAAAAATAATATTCATAATTTATTTTGTTTTGTTTTATAATATTACTTTAACAATTCAAATCAAATATGAAACTTTTCATAATAAGTTTTCGTAAGACTGTAATTTTGCTCAGACATTACAGTAATTGCCCATGCCTGCTTAAGACTGCTATGAGGCTAACAAATTAAAATAATAAATATTTATTTTTCAAGAGTCGCCGTTGACATCCACTTCCATGAAATCAATGCAGTCATCTGTTACAACAACAGCTCAGAATTTAATGCCGATTAAGAAATTACCATGTATGTTCTGTAACACAGTAAAGAAAAGAGTGGGCAACCGACGAGTTTACGTTTCATTTCTTAAATCAGACCATACTATGGATAGAATATATAAAAAATATATATTAACATAAGTTTACACTTTTGGAGTGATTCATCATTAAATTCAATTATTCTTTTTCTCCTGTCGCATAAAAAACACATCTTCATTTTGAAGTCAGTTTTTAAAATTATAGTTAACTCAAAACGCAAGCAATATGCTCAAAAACATCCCAGTTGGCCATCTTCGAAAATAATTTTATTGCATTTGGTTTTTGGTCGTAATTTCTTCTAATTTATTTTAGAAAAAAATAAGCTTTAATTTGATATATAATTCATTAAAAAAAACACATGAGTGCAAATATTAACATTAAGTGACCTCTTTAAACCAGGCAACCCTGGGCTTGCGGCAGACTGAGAGCTGGCAACCATTGTTTTTCCAATTCCTTATGCGATTTTCTTTCAAATGATGTGCGATTCACATAAAAAATATATGAGTGCAATTTTATCCAAAAGCGAGTTACGAAAAACATTAATTAAAGGTGATTGTGGCAGGATTCCTTAAGGCAACCTTAATGTAATTTATTCTACTATCATGTATCATTCTTAAATATAAGTTTCATTAGAATTACTGATCCCTACAGATTTATGCAATGGGATCTTGACCTATTACTTCATACATAAACATAATTAAATGTAAGTACTTAAAGTCCAACTAGGTGCCTAAATCGTAATTTCAATTAAATCTATTTTATATGTAAGCCTATGGTAAAATTTAATTAAACAGAGACTGGTGTAATTAGTCTGGTTTTACATTTTTGATGACAGAATGGTTTTTCGGTAAACTAATATACAAGATTAAAAGTTTAAGTATAAGTATTTTTTGTCCGCTATACAATATATCCAAGTTAAGTACCAGCACAGGTGCGATTCGTTTTATGTATTAGTCTAAAAATTATGTTTGACTTATGACGGTACTGAATTTGCTGAAAATATGTTTATATTGTACTACAATTACTAAAACATTCCGTTGAAACAGATGGCCGTAAATTATATTTTACGTGAGTTATTTTATCTATTGGAGATTAGATGCATAAAAATAGATATTTAATAGATTTGATTATATTTTTCATCTGCCAAATTATACTAATTTCTCATTAACAATAATTGATTCAATGGAATATATTTAGGGCAAAACTAAGAAAAAAAAAAGTAATGCGCAGACCTCAATCAACATAGAAGGACGTGACTCGTTGTTGCTTTGCGAGACATAGTAGAAAAGTTTTGGAACTTCAGCTTCGGTGCCGATAGACCGGAACTTCTTATTGAAATAACACGTTCGACTTCGAATGTGGCGCGATAGCCGCGGTCAGTGTGACTAAATTGAATACTGTTATTTGTTACCGATAATTAGTTTAATTTTGAGTATTCTTTTAAATTAACTATATCCGATGTTTTCAAAAGTGTTAATTTGTTTGATTAGTATTTTAAAATAAGGAAAACTGCACTGGTTTCTAATAAATTGTATTTATTATGATTTTATTGATTGCTTTTCACTCAAAGTGACGAAATATAAATTGAATGTGGCTATCTATAAGTTTATTATTATATATTTTTTTAGAATTAGAATATCCTAAATGGTACCTTTGATATAACTAAAATAAAAGTTACAAAATTTTGTAGCAATAATGTTGTTGCATTTTAATTGCATAAGTACAGTAGCTATTTAAGGCTTTGCCCTACACTTCCTGCCGTTCCTGACATGGCGTGCTGGGTGGTGGTCTCCAACGTCACAACTCCGTTCTCTCTGGCCTCTCCCCCACCGATAAAGCGTGAAGCTAAAAAAAGAGTAGTTTTTTGATAATTTACGTAACATTATTGAAATATTTCATGGTTTACTCGTACATAATATTGTACATGTCGTCATCCTTCAACCTTCTATTATGTACAGCCGGGAAAACGCCACTGGCCCTAATATGTCAGAGCAGAAGCAATTTGTTGAACAGAGCCCACGTTCAGGCAATGTATAGGTGGTACATTTACCCTATATGTATTAGACGAAGAACATTTCTTATAAGTTGTTGTTCCTTATAAGTATAATGGAGATTATCGGTCAAAGGGTAAAATATAACTTATACAAATATATAAAGTTGATAAACTTAAGAAAAAAAAAACTATCTTAAAACTTTAGAGCCGTCTCCTCGCCGTGCGTTCTCAACCGCATTTATCACGGGGAGTGTCTCGAAAACTGGTGACATGATATATGGGGTTTTCTTAGTGGTTAAACCGCAAACTTGTGTCTTTTGGGGATTGAATTCCACTAGGTTCCATTAAACCTATAAGAAGACTTTCCCGTGGGATGCTACAACAGAAGACATGAGCTTATTTCGACACTGCTCGATGTCATTTATATGCAGAAGAAATAGCGGCAGCCTTGGGGGACGAAAGAGTTAACGAGCATATAATAGGAGCAGAAACTGTCGACAGCGACCTTGTGAAACCACTGATTGGCACTGCAGAGCTAGAAATGTAAAGTTACATGCCCTGCAGAACTACGTTAAAAACTGCAGCAGCACAGGTACTAGGGTCATCAGAAGAGAAGCAAACTGGCCCCAGGGAAAAATTAATAAAATGTACGCATCCCATCCAAATCTGTTGACTTATAGTGCCAGACGCGACCTGTCGTGGGTGTTCTGCGACTTTTGCGTTTAATGAATGAAAAAAAAATTAAAAATGAATTATTATAACTAGCACACAGTTATAGTGGAGAGGAAGATAGGATGCGCTCTTGTCTTTTCTTTGAAAGAGCTTCGAGTTACGACAATGTAATACAATATTTATTATCACTTACAATATATAGTTTCAGTTATTTAAATAAACTTCTGATGGCAAATATCTTGGTCAAACGATACCTTCTGATGGCATAATATAAAATTCTTAACTCTATTACCTCTGAATCTCTAAAAGATTTTCGGTTATTCACGATCACAACGATTAGAAGTTCTAACCACAAGACACGTCACGAGTTTCATTGGTCAGTAAATAATAGCCTTAACGGTTTTCGGGGAATCAGTTACACAGTCACCTGACAAACAACTATAACAGTTCAACGAAATTATAAGAGATAATGAAACAACATTTTTTAAAGTTCAACTTGACAATAATGAATATACTATTAATATTAATTAAATATTCGTATCGCTCAAGCGGGCGAAGCTGCGCAGAGGCCACTCGTTTAAAATAAATATCATCCAGTTGATTATTAGAAAAAAAAAAAATTAGAAAATACGTAATAAACCCTAAATCTGAAATCCTTTAGTTCTCTTAGTTAAACATATATGAGAAACAATACAAACATCAACAATCATGTTGTTTCTGTATAAATGTAAACTTTTACCTTCTAAAAGCTGTCAGCATTAGGGCTAAAGCTTACTTTAAATGTTCATTCGACTGTTTATATAATTGAAATTCCTTAAGTAATACTTTTCGCAAACAACAATTTATATAGAGACAGAAAATATGTGTTATTGCCTTGTCAAATTTTATTATAATATATTTATCTAAAAGGTCTACCGTGACTGATAACAAATTTGATTCAAATTTGGTAAGGACCAAAGGCAGGCCGAGGGATACATACATACATATTTAATGCATATTTCATCTTATTTTATTATTCAAACTTCCTATAATATACAAAAATATGAAACTAGTATTCTATTTATAAGTTAAAAAAATTATTATTAAATAGACACGAACATGAAATTCAGCTACCTACTTATAATTATTAACATATTTGAAAATGTTAGAACAGGAACTTTACTATATCTTAGTAAAGTTGGGCTTTCATTAAAAGCTTCACGTTCGTTCTTTTAACACAGATAAATTAACCAATATAACAAGATTATAAGATGTCGAAGTTTTTTAATTATAAAATTTTGTGGTATGATAATCTAGAGGTTCGTCGCACCATCGAAAGCCTTGTCTGATGGTCTCCGTTGCTTCAGTATTTGAGCAGTGTAGCTTCGATACGGTCGTCGCGCGCGTCTCCTTGCGTCTCATGAGTGTATTGTTCGATGCCTACAGTATTCGATTCAGTGAAAAAAGTTATTTGATTTGTTAGTGCTTTTTTCCACGATTATAGATATAACATAAGAAAAAAATATTAATGTAAGTATTATTATTTCTCATTACTTTTCATTTAACTTATAGCTTAAGTCTTTATTTAATTCTATTAAAAAATACTTTTGGTATTACAATATCGGAAAAAAATGTACTACTAAGTACTTCCTTCTTACTATTCTCTTTTAATTATGTTATTAGTATATCAAACATTAAAATTAATACTGATCAAATTAAATTTACATAATTAAAACAACTGTGATATATATATATATATATATATATATATATATATATATATATATATATATATATATATATATATATATATATATATATATATATATATATATATATATATATATATATATTTTCATAAATTTTATAT
>DWLH01002715.1:0-10440 GCA_018249795.1 Heliconius telesiphe telesiphe | reverse complement strand
ACCACAGGCGTGTGACTGTAACGCGACGGTTGAATGATTTCCATTCGGGAGAAAGAAGTATAATTTATTAATATTTTATTTATTAATATTTTTGACTCTGTAGAGATCAGCCACTCAAACTCAAACTTAAAAAAAACCCAAAGGCAAGTGTCTTAATACTAGGTTCCCTCTGCCTACCCTGCTGCCCTGCAAAAGAAACAATGTAAATATTCTAGCAAAAGTATCATTCAAATTGGTTTCAAAATAACATTGAGCGTCATACGGATGTGAAAAGTTGAAATCTCGTTTATACATGCGGTTGACCGCGACACCTGGCGTGTGCAGCGATATAACGGACAGATACATACTTACTTGTATAATTATTTATTATTGTATCTTACTAACTCTACAATTGTAGAAAGGATTCTTTATTTCTTCAGCTTCACGTTTTCTCCTGCATATAACAAGGTCTAAGATAGAGAGAACCTAGTGGTCAGCACAACCACTTTCCGCCCTTATTAAATAAATAAATCAGCTTTCTTCCCCACTTTCTGCCGAATTCTGGAGACATTGCGTGTTGAGTGGCAGAACTCAACGCCGCGCTTAGCCTCGACACCAGAGCGAAGAAATGGAAATATAAATTTAAGTAAATAATTCATCTCCTCGAGTGGAGATCGAACCCACAACCAGTCGGTTTTACAGTTACACATCGTGCCACTGCGCCACGACTGGCCTCTATTAGTAACAACATAATTAGTGACTATTTACAAAAATATAATAGTATACAAACTTGCTTCTTACGTTACAGTTGCCTGGAAAAGATCGTTTTTAGTGATAAGCCTTTTCGCATTTTATAATTCTGTTAAGTTCATGTTAATTATATATGGTGCGAAATAATGAGTTTAGATGTTATGATATAGATATATTAGAAGTTTAAATAATTACTTCAAACTAATAAAAACCTTAGCTAATACGCTAAAGTAAAATACGCACGTTTTACCCGCTTTTTGAAAATTCGCGAACACCAACTAAAACAACATTAGAACATATTTCGTCCACATTTAATTTTCTGTGATTATTTTTATTTAGACAATAAAAATAATCACAGAAAAAAGGTAAATTGTAAATCAAATTTAATAAATACTAAACTACCTAATTCGGGCAAGTCGCATGTAACAGCAAGTTACAATCGACAAACACCGAAATGTGGTGTCGCAAACAGACTTCAGATCTTGGACTATATTTAACATTCATTTTTATTCTCTATTTGAATTTTGCAAAAAAAAATTGAATGACCTATTTAGATTATATTTCTAAATAAGTATTTTTCTTTCCTAAGTGTGGTATAACACTTTAAAAATGTATAAAAATATTTAAAAAATAGTATTCTCTCTTGCCAAACGATAATTCTTAATAATTAACTTTGGGTAGTGGAAATTTATAAAAATCTCCCTACAGAGATACTAACAACATAAATAACGACGTAGCTTGATGAGAACGTATGGCGTAGTGGTCAGAGCGCCTGGTCGGTTTCCAGGAGGCGCGGGTTCCAGTCCTGCTACGTTTAAATTTTTATACGTTTTCTAAATAAGTATTTTTCTTTCATAAGTGTGGTATAACACTTTAAAAGTGTATAAAAATATTGAATGAACTATTTTGTAAGTCCCAGTATTATATTTTTAGTACAGTTTTCTCGTTAAATCACACCACATCTTACAGATATGAGAGCTATGTCGTTATAATCTAGGCATATTTACGAATATTTTTCACCTAAAACTGTTTTGTTCGTCGTGGGTAATTGTTACATAGTAAAATGCCCAATTTCCTTTATTGTACAAGTAAATAAACAAAGCGCGACGTTGAGAAAGTACTTTTTGTTTCAAACAAAAAAAATGTTTACAAAATAAACCAACGTTATGACAGAAAATTAATAAAACCTAATAAAGATTATATGTCCAATTAAATATTATGAATTACTCATACTAAACGCACGTCAGCAGAATGTTAAATATGTTTGTAAAGTATGAAAAGCAAAAAAAAAGTCGTGACAATGCTATTTTATGCAATTAATCAAAATTAGTTTCAAGCTACGTTTAGATGATGTGCGATATTTATCAATTATTAATTACAGTGGATGAAGTAAATTCACGTGAGTTTTATTTTATTACCATTAACTTTTGCCTCATCTACCTATACGTATAATAAAATTGTAATAAATCGGTGTCCGTACATGGAAGATAAATAAGAAAAAAAAATACTTTACTTTATAATACCTTATAAAGGACCTTTATTAATGTAGTAGAAACCTTTTGGTTTCTACTACATTAATACAAACAAAAAACACAACAACAAACAAAAATTTTAAAAAATATTGTTTTCAATATTTTTTTAAATTTTTGTCTGTTTGTCTGTGCCGTTTTTATCACTAATCTCAGAATTGGGTTAACCGATTTAAATGCGGTTTTCACTATTGGATTCTGGCCAGCTTCCGTTAACATATAGTGATATGTTTTATTAACATCGGTTCATAAATTAAAATAGTTATGTCAATTTAAAATACTTAGTTCGACAAATTTACTTTATTAATAATAAAAAGAAATACTTCATTACTTAATTGCTATAACAGTTATTTTATATCTGTTTTACTGAATTGGCTGAATCTTTAGCTTTTAATTTGTATAATGGTAACAACACCGAGATTTCAAGATTTAAGATCGGGATAGGAGTTTACGTTTGCCGTGCACGCACGTACTTACCGTCTCCCTTAAACACTGCACCCGTATAGCTAAATAAACCGTACAGTAATTAACAGCTAAACAAAATTACAAATAAATCCCCAAAAGACTTAACTTAATGTGCATGCAATATTTATGTCATTTTTATTGTTATGTGAAATGCAATATTTTTTTAAAATGTATATTTCCATTTTCTATGCTCTGGTGTTGAGATAACGCATGGCGATAATTTCCGACACTCACTACGCAATGCCTCGAAAATTGCGTGGAAATTGGGGACAAACAGTGTTTTAATACTAGATTCTCTCTACATCCTCTGCTTTTTTTTTTAGCTTCACGCTGTATCCCGCACACAGCACGGTAGGCAGAGGGAACCTAGTGTTAAGACACTCCGTTTAGAGGCATTGCGTGTTGAGTGGTAGAACTCAACGCCGCGCTTTGCCTCGACAACAGAGCGAAAAAATGGAAATATAAATTTAAGTAAATATTTCATCTCCTCGAGTGGGGATCGAACCCACAACCAGTCGGTTTTACAGTTACACCCTGTGCCACTGCGCCACGACTGGACTCAAATAACTAAACATTTTTCTATTAAACAATTTTCGTAAATCAAATCAATTCCCATAACACTTTTTTTCACACCACGATTTATTAAATGCATAACCAAACTAAAATAATTAAACCATTTTACGGGTTTTGTACCTCAAAAGAGAAAAATGGAACCCTTATAAAATCACTTTTTTGTTCGTCTGTACGTCTGTCGAGATCATTTTACTTGAGATTGTGTTAAGATAGGAATTCATATCAGATATTCAGGCTTACAGTTCTTAGGAGCACTGAAATTAAGCTTCTAATACAACGCAGTCAAAAGATATGATAATTTTTGTATGGTTTTTGCTTCATTTTGTATGAAATTCACCGCGTAATCAAAACCTACAGAGTTCTTCCCGTAGACCTACAGTTATGAAATTTAGGACAAAGTAAGATCTTACAATACAAATAAAGGAAACAAACTAATAAGTAGAGAAAAAAATATTTATTTTTTAGCTCATTTCATACTTAATAAGTGTATATGCCTACAAACTTAAATTTGTTAACTTTATTAAGGTAAGGTAAGGTAAGGTATTTTCCAATCACAATCCTGAAATTGGTACAGAACCCTCTGTGGGCGAGTCCGACTCGCGCTTTCGTCAGTTTTTCTTAAATGCACTTAAATAAACATTTGTATATATAAAGCGGGCGCAGCCGTACGGGGGCTAGTGAAAAATATATACTTTGATTAAAATATTACTTAATATTAACAATAATAAAAAATAGTATCTATATACATGCAAGATTAACAAAGGGAATTTAGTGTCTAAATACTCTGTTCTCCATTTTCCTCCTGATTTTCGGGACATTATATGCGGCGTGGCGGAAATCAACGAAGCGAAAATAACTCCATCCCCAAAGGGGAACCGAACCCACAACCGTCGCGTTTAGAGTCAAATTACAGCTCAGTTGTTTTTATTTATATTCAAATGTAACATTGTATCCATACTTTAAAGTAAAGCACCGTTAAACATTATGAGAGTACTTTGTACTAATTACAGTGGGACTATTAACAGTGTCGTAGGTGTTAGTAAAGTGAGCGTGTATAGGGATGGTATAGTAACGGGTCTAACTACGATAGTGAAGAGGAAAGAGAACAAAGATGTTTAAACGAAATATATTGTGATATGAAAACATGCGTTGGTTGTGGGTTTGATTTCAGAAGAAAGCTTACATTACACAATTACATCACATTTAAAAAAATATATTTTTTGATATTCGCATGTAAGCAAAGAAATAAATATCTATTAAGTATTTAAAGATTCTTTCTTATCTTATTATATCCGGGACATGACGCATAAAAATATTATTATATTCTTTTTTGTCAGCTTCACTCTGTATCCTGTATGTATCAGAGTAGAGAGAAGGAGCCTAATGTTAAGACACTCCGCTTCACACTTTCCACAGAGTTCTGGAGGCATTGCATGTTAAGGGGCAGAACTAAAGCCGCGCTCTGCCTCAACACCAGAGCGAAGAAATGTAAATATTAAACATTCTATTTCCTCGACTGGGAACCGAATCCAGAAGCTGTCGCGTGGGATGACACGCTTGTGCCCCTGCGCCATGAAAGGCCCGAAATATTATTTTATTTTACATAATACCAATACAATACAAACACACACAAACTGAAACTGCGTCGCTAACTGTATATCAGGACCGCAGTGTAAAACATCCATTAGTCCGATTGGTGTCGTTAACTCGATAATTAATCGAACGTTTGACGGTTCGTTTTATAGTAAGAGCAGTTTCAATGGTTTACTGTTGCATGAAATGAGTTGAGATTTTATGATAATGACCGGGGTCCAAAGCTATACGAAATTTTCAAACTTTCCAAATAACAAAAAGTAAATAAAAACTGTTGGCAAACATAAAAGCAGCTGGACGCATTTGCATCTAATTTAGAACTCCTTATTTGTATAAAATATTTTAAAAATAAGCTTTCTAAGTTTTTTTGGCGTATTGTATTTTACAAATCAAGCCTTTTTGCAAAGTTTGTAAACCACCATTTTGTTGCGGCAGCCATTTTGAATTAATAACAATTTTAATTACATATATAATAGTTTTATTGTTATCAGAACAGAAGTGTAAAAACCAAATATCAGCCCAATCAGATCCCAGGAAATTAGTCTTATTCAGATTGTAATATTTCACATATACTACGTGAATCTTACGAACTCTATAGTATAATATATTATAGATTTCGCATAGTACTGTCATACTAACACAGCAAATCAAATGCAAATTAAAGCTTGAAAAAATTGTAAAACAAGAATCACCTACAATGAAATGCAACCATCGCAGCGGCACAGATCTTAACTGTAAATGCATCGTCGTGGGTTCAATTCAAACAACGTAGTACTAAATTACGGTTTTTTATTTCCTCGCTCTGGTAATAAGAATATGTCGTTCCTTCGCGCAATATTTCGAAAATTAAGTGGAGCGGTGGAAAATGGAGTGTTTCCACAATACTTTCCCTTTGCCTACCCTACTATACGATACTATATGCGGGATACAGCGTGAAACTAAATGACTCACGAGAGTTCAGATGATATCGTAATTCATTCTAATAATTATTATTATTTCAAAACAATGTCAATTAGATTATATGAATATAAATATATCAGTTTGTGGTTAATATTTCCGTGTGACAGACCACCGTCCATACGTTACATTACAAATGTTTGTTGTTCCATAGTTCTATTGTTTACAAATCATTTATCCACAGTAAATCGTTTGCATTGTATTGTGATAGCATTGTGTTTATTGGTTTTCTTTTATTTATTTTTTATATGATTGTTAATAGTATTTGTTACTTATAGCTATTAATTAAATATAGTATTTATATTTAAATGCTTTAAAATAAAAAAAATATTTTCTTACAGCTTCACGCTGTATCCCGCATACAGTGCGTACGGGAGGCAGAGTGAACCGTATTAAAACACACCGTTCCCCACTTTCCGCCAAATTTTTGAGGCATTGCGTTTTGCGCGATAGAACTCAACGCCGCACTTTACCTTAGTACCAGAACGAAGAAATGAAAATATTTATGAATAATAATTCTTTCCCTTAAATATTAAATCGAACCCACAGACTGTCGCGTTCAGGTGCCATGTATGGCCACTGTTTCTGTGGTGACTAATCATTTTATAAAATTCTGAAATACTTCATTTTGTATAATACACTTCGATAATAACCTATAACGGCTAATATCAATACTAATTTTACGGGGCGAGATGTGGGATTATGCCATTAAGGACGCCGATAGTGAAGACAATTGGATTAAAGCACGATTAAAGCACTAACATCTACATACAAAATGTAATCTAGGTTCAAATAAAGTACATATGCTATCTAAAATATTTTATCTTGCAATGTTATTTTCAGTTTCACGCTGTACCCCGCGTGGTAAGCAGAGGGAGCATAGCGTTAAAACACTTCGCTCCCACTTTCCGCCGAATTCTGGAACCATGGCGTGTTGAGTAGCGGAACTCAAAGCGCGCACTTTGCCTAAACACGAGAGCGAAGAAATGAAATGAATATTAAATATTTCCTTTCCTCGAGTGAGAATTAAATCAACAAGCTGTCGCGGTTACACCGCGCCTGGGCATGTATTATTTTCTGACTTAATGTCAAAGAATCAATCACTAAGAGTGGCAAATAAAAAAAACAAATCATATTTAGAAAAATATTTAATCTGTGTGCTTAAACGCAGTCTAATATGTTGTCTGTGTAAAATGTCAAACAATATAACATAAATATTGTTTATTTAGTGTTACTATATATATGTATTTTGTAATGTCATTTATTTTTGAAATGGTGGTTTATCTTATTAGAACTTCTATTTACATACCCTTAATCCAGTCTTTTAATTGGCAAAGTAAACAGTGGTCCACTGGCACGTCTAAAAACTATAAAATAGGAAATAGTACGAAATAACGTTAACGCTTAATATATTTTATTGTTTGTTTTTTTCATTTCAACACATTAACCCTCAAGAACAAAAAGAAAGAGAAGAGAGAAATGGAAATATATGTAACTACACAAGAAATAATAATAAAATTTATTAATGGGGCTCAAAGTATTCCTAAATAATATATATGTATGAGATATTATGTATAGATGCAATTCAGACATTACAACAAAATTTCGACATATTTATTAACTATTTACGTACAATTTCACACATTAGTTATATATTTTATGTAATATTTTTATAAAACTGATCTATCATAATAAAATAAATATTATATAAAACTAAAGGATTTCTCCCTTTTATTCATTTCCCATAACACGATGTATTTTTAACCACATACTACAGTTGTTTTTCGTGCACATTACTTTTGACTGTACACTGTGATATACATTTTAGAAATCTTGAATATAAATCTATTTTATATAATAAAAAAGATATGAAAATAACTTGAAAATTGATCAAAAATTCAGAGGTTGTGACTTTTGTCATCCGTCGCCTGTCAACGTTTTTTCATACATAACAGTCAAAGAAAGATCTCATAATAATCCTTATATCGATTTCCAAGTACAGAAAATTATAATATTTCCGTAAATACAGTCAATCAAGTCAATCTGGGTAGCTTTGACAGATCCGAGCGATATTTTACACAATATTTTAAAATTAAAGACACATTACAAGAGTGTTTATGTTTTACTAGTGCTCGCATAATACTTTTCACCCAAAAACATTCACATAAACCTTTTAAAATACATCAGTATACAAGAAAATCTCAATTTTGTAGTATTTCAAAGTTACCCTCATCAAATGATATCTTTGACACTCAAAGAACCATTCATGAAAAGGTAGTGAAAATTATTCTTCTCATTATTCTAGGTTAGGCTTAATAATCTGATGTAATAAGGCAATCATTCCGCAGTTTTGTCTTAATTTTATTAAATTAAAAATGGAAAATCATTTGTATTCTATATATTTTTACCCAGCCAATTTACCCAGTTTGACTGTAATAATAATTCTGAAATCTTAAAAATATTCTTTCTTTAATTGGTCCCAAAATATTTTTCTTTTATCTTCAGGCACGTCGATCATTTTAAAATGTCGGCCTAAATTCATGGCGTGTAATTTTTCATTTCTTCCCACCGGCAACCAACGCAGAGCACTCAAAATGTTATCGGCGCCATGGGGAGTTGGATTACTGGAAAGAAAATATTTATTACATATACTAATGTATCTGGCGTACGAACCATTTGCAAATTTAATACGCTACAAATATAAAAAAAATAGGAAAATCTTGACGCAGGGACACAAAGTGTGACTGTATACACACGGTTATATACACGGTTCGATTCCCACTCAAAGAAATTAAATATTTAATATTTTCATTTATTCGCTCTGGTATGGAAGCAATAAGTGCGTGGTTGAACTGCGCTACTCAACACGCAATGCCTCCAAAATTCGGAGGAAAATATGGAACAGAGACGCTAAAATAATAAAAAAGGACATTTTTAAATACTTACGCATTACTAACATATAATTTTATCGATAAACGGATTGTTCAAGGGCTTAAAACTATTATGATAATATCTTATTACATTATTAAATATACCTGTATAAAATAGAAAACATAACTGCTAAAAATGGTTCAATATTCATTGACAAATTGCCTTATCCTTACCCGTGTTTAGCAAAATTTGCAAATAATCTGACAATCTTCTTAATGAATAGTCTTTCATTTGAAGCTTTGGGGCTTTTATAGCCATCTGTTTCAAATTTACATTTGAATAGGTAGCAAATTTCATCCCCTAACGTTGCTCCCGACCACTCTATATTCGGCACCGATGATCGCCATCCAATATTCAAGGAACCTTTAAAAGGAAGTCTATACATGTAAACGTTGCTGTCAGAGTAAACGCTGTGCAGTAGAACTTGCCGGAGTAGTGGATATATTACTTGATCGCTAACATATTTTGCATACCGTCTTAAGCTCCTCTCTCCAATAGTTCCATTCAGGAAATAAAAAATTAAAATTTCCCGCTTGATTTTCTTATATCTCTCCGAATTATATTCATCGGATTTCCCTTCGAATGGTAACAAATATTGAAAGTTGTAATTTAAATATTTCAGTAGTTTACGGTTTGCATCGATTCCTTTTAATTTATATAAGTGTGTTAGAGTGGTATAACCAAATATTACATCAATATTCTTGTTGACAAGTTTTCTATCATACATTTCCAGAGGAGACTTACTCATAAAAGGAAGCTTTGACGACTTCTCTATTCCACAACTAAAAGTATTTATTAATCTTTGCGTATCTCTAACTTCACTACTATCATAAAGACTTCTACACTCCAGCAGTTGTTCAGTGGTTAAATTACGTAAACTATTATATAGCTCCTTACGATTAAAATGATCGTAACGCCCCTTTAATTTCTTATACAACTTAGCACATATTTCAAAATTATTTTGGCTATAATCAGCTGGCGATAATGCACTCCCATCAATAACTATGGCTCGAGTAATTAGGTCATCCGCAGCGACAGATACCAACATCGATGCAACAGAAGTCGCCGCAGTCCCAGAACCAATTATCGTAACTCTGTTAGGATCACCATTAAAAAGACTAATGTTATCGCGCAACCATTTAAGCGCTGTTAATATGTCCTTAGCCCCCATATTTCCTTCAGCGAAATCATCTTCAGTGTTTAGGAATCCGAAAATAGATGTTCGGAATGATACAGTGACTACTAAGACATTTTCGTCTATAAAGAAATCTGGTCCATAAGTATTAGCGTTGTTCTTCGTCCAAACTAAAATGGGAAAATGTTGAGTTTTGTTACTACTTATTGGTCTAAATATAGATAAGTATAAGCAATCCTCGTTATATCTTGATGAAAATGTTTCTCTATAAGGTTTCCGATAGTCGAAAATGCCTTCTTCTGATAAAGGATTGTATTCTTGTGGAGGCTGGAAACAAACCTTTCGTTATAAAAGAAATATGTAACATACATAACATTGAGGCCAGTCGTGGCGCAGGGGCACGAAGTGTGACTGTAAAACCGACTGGTTGTGGGTTCGATCCCCACTCGAGGAGATGAAATATTTAATTAAATTTATATTTACATTTCTTCGCTCTGGTGTCGAGGCTAAGCGCGGCGTTGAGTTCTG
>DWLH01002714.1:0-10440 GCA_018249795.1 Heliconius telesiphe telesiphe | reverse complement strand
CCACCTTAAAGGCCGGCAACGCACCTGTAGCTCCTCTGGTGTTGCACGGGGTCGTGGGCGGCGGTAATCACTTACTATCAGGTGACCCGAACGCTCGTTTGCCTTGTCCTTTTCCATAAAAAAAAAACAAAAAAAGATATTAGAACAAGTAAATGAAGTGGTATATATGAGAAGTATGTTAAGTAGAGATGGAAGATACCGGATTGATGCAGAGAGGCGTATTGCCGCCGGTAATAAGGTTAAAGATGCCTTGGCTGCATTGATCAGACGGCAAAACGTCACCACAGCTGCAAGCTTGACCATACACAATGCAGTGTTGATACCGACGCTGTTATACGGCAGCGAAGATGTCACTGTGAGAATGAAAACAAACGTGCTCAGCTAGTTTGGGCACATCGAAAGAATGAATGATGAAAGAATGGCAAAAAAGATTCATGATGGAAAGGTGAGCGTTAAGAGGTAGGTGGAGACCTCGGTTGATCTTTGAAAACATAGTATCAAAGATACTGGAGGAAGGTATATATATATAAGTAAATAAAAGTAATATATATATTGGAAGAAAGAGTGGGCGATGGCGATACTTAGATCGAAACCCAATGATGTTAATGATAGAATATTCAATTAAAATTAATAAAAAAACAGAATTCAATATGAAAAAATAATTTATTATCTTACTAAATATAAAAAAAATATTTCAAATTAATCACAATTCTATTATTTTACATATCACCTTCGTTATGTTGATTATATTAAGGTACATTTCAAAGAGTATTTTACATCGTAATATCCACTATTATACTAAATCTATTCAGCTATTTAAATATCTTTATTTCATATTTGAAATATTACAAGAGATATGTTTATTATTATAATAACTATAATATCACTTAAGTGACATTATAAAAAAGCGTATTAAGTTTGAGTAACCCACAGATTATAAAACAATGTATTATAGTTAGCTTATATCACATAGCTAAATCGATTTGAAAATTAATATATTGAATATTTATAAGTAATAAGTTAAGATTAAGTTATAACATAAAAAGACTGCCTTAGAAGCTGTATATAAATTTATTATGATTGATTAATAGAATGTTATATTAATCTCATACACTTAAAAAGCTGCGGTAGATTAGCAACAGCTGTGAATTGAAATGCCATAAAAAGAAGATTTATATTGTCCGTGTATAGTAAGTCTAATATCTGAAAAATGAGCTAAGAGTAAATAAAGGGATGAACTAAGAGGGTACATTAAAATACAAAATGGAAAAATCAAGTTACAATTTTGCATATACATAGTGAATATAGATGCCAATTTAATAAGAATTTAGAATAAATCGAGGCAAACCGCGGCGTTGAGTTCCGCCACTCAACACGCAATGCCTCCAAGACTCGACGGAAAGTGGGGAACGGAGTGTCTTAGCACTAGGTTCCCTCTGCCTACCCTGCTGTGTGCGGGATACAACGTAAAGCTGATTTGATTTAGAATAAATATATTTTTTTATATATAATAACTAAGTAATTTTATAAAGTTTGAATATAAATAATAAAATATCTTTTTATATATTAGTAGCAATTAACTTCGATTTTGTGAAACAACGTATCGAAAATCTATAATTTTAATACTTTATGGTACACCATGTGACCTTATATAAATTAAATACTTTTTATCTCAATGATAACAAAATAATATATACAAATTATTTTTTTTCAATCACAGTTTCATATGTGTATATTATAATAAATATTTAAATATACAATTTATACAAAATCAAATATTTTGTACACTCTCAGTGATTTTTATTGATATATATATAAACCTAGCGTTTTTCTTGACGTAATAAATATGAAGAGATTGAAATATAGATATAACAAGTACAATACGTTCGACGAGTCGTGGCCGTCCTGAGGTTAGCTATGGGGCTGCGTAGATTTGATTTCATTACCTTACTTTTCATCACTTTTATCCAAGTGGCCATTATGCAAAAGTTAAGAAAATATAACTTCAAAGCAGTCACCACTCGTCGACCGTACCGTACGTATTACAATGCCAATCAATTTTGAAAACTATTTCAAAGAAACATTAAACATTTAGTCTTATACGCGCATATATGTGTTAAAATGTAACTTTGCATTAATAAAAGCTATCTTCCACGAACAAAATATAATTGAATTAAAATTGTATAACTTTTAATACTTTTTGGAACATAGAACGTGGTTTCATTTATAATTTTCAAATATTATATCATTATTATAGATAAGCAAAATGGAAACAGGTTATTTACTCAGTTTACCAACATTTTATTTAACGAGATTGTGGAATTGGAACTTATATTTTATTTTACACATAAATTTAATTACAAAGGAATATTTAAATATAATCACATAATTTAATAAGTTCCCACAAATATTAACTTATACAAATTTTCACTAAATAGACACATTTCCTTTTTTTCATTTTAATTTTATTTAATAGTGTTTTACAGACTACCAAAAGTGACAGCATCATTTGATATTTAACTATTTAAACAGAGTTACACCGATTTTTACAAAAATAAACAAAAGTAGAATGATATATTTTATTTCTTGTTAATTTCATCTATAGCTTTTGTTATATATAGCAATAGCAATTCATTTATATCTTCAGATATTTAATGATTTCGTTAAAGTATAATAGCTTTCATTACTTTTCACACAATGATAATTTAATTTAGTTTCAATAACTTCATCTATAACTTACGCCATATCTCATAGCAACCTGTGGCGTGTGTGTCGTGGCGACTGCCAACAGCAACGGTACATCATTTACATCGATATTTAACGATTTAGTTAGAGTTGCAATGTCACAGAAATCGGTTGACATCAACATGTCAGCTAAAGTTTTTGATAACACGCATAGTTCACGGAGTTTACTTTCTAAGTAGAGGAAACACTGGAACAAATAAAAATATGTTAATTAGGCTTATTATGAATTTACACAAAAGCATGCATATCTTATGTGAACCCAACATAGCTTCATGTGGAAATATCAAAGGTGCATTAGGTTCATTATTATTAGTATCATAAAATATTTAAATTAAATCATTAAAAATATTAAAATGAAGGTAAAAGAAATTAATAAATAAAAAAATACATTATTCACCTGGTGTGTAGGCACTCGGGCGTGTCGCATGGCGGGTATGGCGTCCAGCATGCCGCCCACCAGCGGGGACAGGCCGCCGCACCCACACTCGCGCCCCACCAGGCGCACCTCCCTGCCAAATAAGTGAACCTTTATAGCAATTGAGGGTGTGCTGTAAGTATCATTTTAGTTTCTTCGCGCGTATCAGTAAGAGAACGGGTAATGCTCTGATCCAGCGATGAAGACTGGAGACCAGGGCTCTCTGGCGGTAGGTTGTTCTTTCTGCGAATTAGTCTCCGCACTGAACGCAACGATGCGCTGTTCAAGTGCACATGCCTAGCCGCGCCGTCATCATAGGCCAGGGGGGTAGATGATATGCGCATCTGCAATTCCCCTTACTCTAGAGGAGCTACTGCAACAAGGTCAGGCCACTCTCCTGCAAGTCATCGAGGATGCGGGTGTCTTAGGTGGAACCACAAGACACCCTGAAGGCGACGATGGCGAGACGTCATAGTAGTATGCGCGGGCGATCCTGCGGCGTCTCATATAGACGGAGAGGGTTTTAGTGGGTAGTATCGGATTCACCGGTGAGTCCCACAGTACCGTTCGTCAGTAAGTGCGGGTGGTGCATTACCCAACGCAAAAGGTAAGTTTGGTTTACACATTTTGTTTCCACCTAACATCTCCTCCATAAAGAGTATCTAAATTAATTTAGTGACAGTTTGAAAGGAGCAATTTTTTTTACCTGTACCCCTTCCTTAACTTGTTAAAAGAAAAACACTATCAATCTATACTAATATTATATATAAAGTTAAAGACTCTGATTTCTTTGTACGTTCAAATCTGAGGAACTACTAGCTTAAATTTAAAATTATTTCTCTATAAGATATCAAAGTGTTAAAGAAGAAATATGTAAACTGATGTATCTGCGGCCAGAGTAACCTCGGGCACTTAGAACGAGTTAAGTATACAAAACTCTTAGTTATATCTAATCGACGTAAATACTAGTATAATATAAATCTCACCACGTGTTAGTATCGCCGATGATGGCCACAGCTTGTACTGGTGAGTTGAGGGTTTTATTCAGGTACGATGTGAGATCTAGGTCCCGGCGGAGGTCCGCCTCCCACGCGCTGGGGCTTGATAGTGTTCCTTTAATTATAAAAAATGGATTTAAAAATCGATAAAGTACAACACATTTCTCCACAACAAATCACAACAACACCATCGCTTTTACAGTCAGTCGTTGAACCATTACGTCACACTTGATTTATTTAAACTAAACTAAATTCTAATAATATTTAAATATAGACTAACCTTGTAAAATTAAATCAGGTACATAATGGTTTGTAACTCCACCGAGCAGCGACGCGTCATAGCCCGATCGCACTTGACTTTGCACTTTACTCGAACAAATTTGCTTCAACGGGAACTCTATCACTTGCTTCACATTTATCACTTTATTATTACTTTCTAATCTTTCTAGAGACTCTTTACTTTTAGCGTTAACGACTAACGTGTTTTCCTTTCGCGTCCTAACAAACGATTTTGGAGATAACTCACGATGTGCAGTTTCTTTTACTATAGTCTCTTTTGCATATTGTGGCTCGGACCGAGGCATGTCGTTCATATATTCCATTTCCGAGGCATTAGTGGGCGTTTGCAACATCGACTCCATTAATTGGCACTTGTAACACGTTTCACATCTCTCCTCTTGTATCGGCGGAACGAAAGTCGGGTCGAACTGAAAGTTATCCAACTTCAAATTCCCCGGTTTCCCTATATAATGTCTATCTAGTATTTCTAAGTTTTTGCTCTTCATATAATTAGTGACTATCTGTGGGTATTTGTCGAACTCGAACTTAAAACCGGAATGTTTTATTGGTTTGGAATGTTGAAGTGTCTGACCGCAGCACTTAGACGGACTGTTTCGTTTGGTTTTCTCGCATACGTTGGAACAAGAATTCTCATCTAACTTCTCTAGAGCTGGCGTTTCGTTGACATTTTTAGATTTCTTCGTGGTTTTTCTTCCATTAGACTTATTTTTCAATCCCACTAACTTCTCGTCGTCACCAAGGACGAACACGACTTGTTTTGTATCACATTCTTCTGATGATAAATCTGTGCCTGAATCCGAGGAGTCTTGTAACGGAATCATACTTGGGAGTCGCCGCAACTTGCCTTGGCTTTGATTGGCCCTTCCCATTAAATCGGAACTAGAGAGCGAGCGCAAATTCATTAACGTAGCATTTTTCTTGAGACTTAGATCGCTTGCCGTCAACGTACTGTCACTACCATTGCTATTACTGTTGTTAAATGAAGGTACTTTTAAGTTGGAACATTCTTTAACATCATACTTCGTCCTCGATTGCTCTACATTTTGCACATCAATAAATTTCGGTTCTTTGAGCAAACAGTCTTCATACATGTAGTCGTTCTTCCTTACGTCACCACAACGCACAAAATATGTTAGAACGGCCAAAAGTCTGGTAATAAATTGTACGTTTTTTGACCCCGCTATAATTGTTCTAGCAGATCGGGGTGGAAACCCGATACTACCGCAGAGGTCCGTCAATTGCGCCCATAGTGCGTTATAAGGCCTTCTAGTATGATTCTGGTCAGATGGAAAGTTTTGAGGATCGATGGTGTCGTAAGGACTGACTGTAGTGACCCATCCGAGATGATGTGTTAACACGTACGTCAGTAGAGTACTGATAAAACTGTAAAAGAGGAATTAAATTTGTTATTGATAATATTTATAAAGTGAACAACTGTACAAATAGTATTAGAAGATGCATACATATTTTTTACTGTCACATTTTTTTTAAATTATCCAGCCAATAAATTACATTGACGGTGACAGGTATTGAGCAAAATATATTAAAATATTATTTATCATTTAAAATCTTCATAAAACCAGGCTACGTAATAATTACGTCAGAAGGGCGTCAATTAACAGTCACCTTCTTCTATAAATCATTATACTCCCAAAATAATATTTCAAAACGTATATTATATTTCTCTGAAAGCGTTTGTCCTAACACCCACACAAATTACGCAACTAATTTCAACAATTTGTAAACGTCAGTCCATTGAAAATGGCGTGATACACAATCACGTGAGGAACACGTAAACAAGGGGCATAAAAATAACAGGCCAAAATTACACACAACGTCAAAAATAAATAAAAGCACTTGCATTTGACAATGATGCTATTTACACGTGCCACTAATTAACGGACGAAGAAATTGTCCAAAGATAAACAGTTTTTTGCCAAAAACGTATTTAATATTAGCATTTTGGATGCTGCCCAAAAAAACCAGAAAAATACTTATTTAGATTATTTATCTTGAATTTTATACAAAATTAACTGTTATGGATTACTAAACAATTTATGAAATTTGATTGAAATTTGAAATAGTAGCAAAATGGTTTATTTTATTTCTTATTAACATATTGTTAATATTGAAATGATATGGCAGCTGTTAATGTTAAGCTATTGATCCGAATGAGTTCTTGTTAATAAGTCTTTGAAAAATTAATACAATAAAATACAATAGTTGTAGATTCTACTTGTTAACGTGTATTTACCAAAATTTAATAATAAACTGGCAAAATAAAAGATCTTACAAAATATTATAAATAATTACTATCTCCAAAGATGCAAAGCCCATATTTTAGAATAACGATATATGACAGAGGTCTTGACATAATTGGTCACATATACATATGTACATATATAGGAACAGGATATACTTATTATTTAGGTTTGATTAAATTTAAAAAACTGCGAATCTAGGCTTAAAGAAAATTTTAATTACTGAACTACAAAATGATAATCGCTTATGACGATAAAGATAGAAAGAAACGATAGGACCACGAAACAGATAAATAAAAAAAAAAGGTATTTGCATAACAATTTATTAACATCATGTGATTTTAACAGAGGCGTAGCAGTTATAAAAGTGCGTCATAAAATAACGTGAAAACTCTTAATAAAACTAAACGAAATATTTTTATCACCCACCAACATCACGTGTTTTTAACGTCCGGAAATATAAATTTTATTATAGTCAACGTTCACGTGATTCATCATTTTCTATAAAACTATATAATTTTGTTATACTTTCCTTATTGTCATATTGTTAAGAAAATAATCTCGTGATTAGAATAAATATTTATAGACACACACAGGTACATGTAATATTGACATGGAGCAGTTGACATATGCCTAACTGTTATAATAATAAACAATTCAATTTGCACTTAAAAAGAAATTTAATGTTCTTAAAGTATTTTTGAATTACGACTCCTACAATAATTGCAAAATATAGAACAAAGCGATATATAGGCATTAAGTTTAATAATTTATATAAAAGTTAATTTATTTAAAAAAAATCTTAAGCCTACAGTACAAATAAAACATAAAAATACTTACAAATTCGTGTTCTTCGTGTCACCAGCTGTTAAAATTGAA
This sequence comes from Heliconius telesiphe telesiphe, assembly GCA_018249795.1. Classification (NCBI taxonomy): domain Eukaryota; kingdom Metazoa; phylum Arthropoda; class Insecta; order Lepidoptera; family Nymphalidae; genus Heliconius; species Heliconius telesiphe. The sequence continues at coordinate 2,842 of DWLH01002714.1, read as the reverse complement.
CATAAATCCGTCAACAGTCTATCCGCCATTTTGTTAGACAGGTGCGGGTCACTGGTGACCAGCTCCAGCCATACCGATTGTAGCCGCGGCCCGTATATAAGATCTGATAGCCTGAAATTTATTCACTTTTAAAATTATCAAACATTAATTAGTAATTACACTTACAAGGTAGAATAAGTTCAAAATCATGGGGAGAAAATTTTCATACAAAATGCAGGCAATGTGTATACCGTGGTAAGATGATGTGCCTATTGCGTTGAAATAAGTACTTATTACTTTGAAATCTAAGTGAAAAGACATAAGAGACAGATTATAACAAATCCAAAAGAAGATAGAAGAAAAGGTTTTGTAACAAAAAAAATTTTAAGCTCTAATTCATCTAGCAATTATACAGTCTGATTTTCACTGTGAAATAGGAATGATAGGCAGGTAGGTAGGCAGTAGTAGGTTCCGCTATAGCAAAGGCGGAACTCCTTTTAAATAAAATAGATTTACATTTCCACCAACAAAGAGTTTTGTATTTTGTAATAGTTCACTCCGCCCGCTCCTTAGAATTGTTAATTTCAACATTACTACGAACCGAGTTAATTTCAACGTTAATTTTAACTATTTATTGGTGGCAATCCAAGTATGCAGTTTACTCTTGCGAGTTCAACGGAGTCCTTAATGGGTCCGCTCCTACTCACGGTGGAAACCGAGCTTCACTTTTGATACTATAGTTATCAAAAAATTGTAAACTTAAAATACGTCTTCCAATATAGTAAAACGAATCTCTTATATACAACGCCAGAAAAATCATAGGAAACTTAAAAGTATAGATAGGTTCATTGATACACAAAAATAAAGGAGTCAGTTACTCAGTACGTTATATGTACATACACCAGTAATGTAGTTGTTAGAACAGGATAGAACGAAGTTCATTGTTTTTACGTCGCGTGAATAGCACGAAGATATAAATAAAAGTACTAAATAGATATTCAAACACGAAAATAGGTATCTGACTATTTTAAAGTTTTAGATTTTATCACTTCTACACGTGGTAAATAATTATGGTACAAGTGCGAATATGATATTACTATAAATCCTTGTTATTAACACATTTTTTTATAAATTGCTTTCCTTTTAGAGGCTAGAAGACGTAACTATATATTTTAGCATGATTAGCATTTCAAAATGAGTATTAAATACAAACAGTGAAAAATTATAAATTGAAAAAATTTTACCAAAAATATTTAAAAGTAGAGTAGATATATTCTTTCATGAAGCCACGATACAAGTTGCTCTACACGATACCAGTACATTGCTCATTATTGATATTTGTAAAAAAATTGTACTACAATTTGTAAGTACTTTGTATATCAGCAGAACATATTCTGTTTATAGCAGGGTACTGGGTAGGTAGAGGGAACGTACTTTTAAGGCACACCGTTCCTTACGTACTGACCCATTTGTGACATTACGGTTCGACATGAGAAGCGGATATCAACGCCGTGATGTATTTTTTTACCAGAGCAAGAAAATGAAAATTATTCATTCTTCCGCATTGGAATAGAACCTACCACCGATGCGTTTACAGTCAGACGCTGCGCCATGTCGGTATCAAACAGTCTAGGTAACAAATGTATTTAAACATAATCATATAAGATTTTAGCACAAAAGTTCGATGAATATTTTAGAATAGAAAACTACATAGAATTCATAAAGATATCATTGCTACAATATAAAAAATATTCTTGACATAATATTTTTGTAATAAAAGATACACAGTCGTTGAAATAGCTCTTAACGATATAAAGCAAATATTTTTTTCTTATGATTTACGACAACTGACAATAACATGTACGCTTTATAGCTTTAAGCACTTTTGGCTTTACTCCAGCAAAATACTAAAAACATCGATTACGAAACAAATTGGGCATAACGGTGTTAGTTTAATATTGATTTTGGTATATAAACTTGAAGTATGAGAGAATAAATAATCGATTTTAATCTAATAAAATAAATTATTATGGACTACAAAATCGATTTGCCCCTGAAATCGAATCTAAGCCCCTATAAAATAAGTGGATCACCATCAATTCAACTACTAAATTATATATAATTTAGTTTCATTTTAATTACAATTCTGAAACATTCCTCAAAGCTTTGATAATAATGCAAAATTCCAATTAATTGTAATTCCTTCACCGACACAAGTAGAGCACATATTATTTTTATTTCAAATGATTAGACAATATTTAGGCGAATTGTTAATAATTACTTTATATCGATGAAAGAATTGTATATAACATTTTTTTTAACCAAATATACTAAAGTCAAAACTCCCGCTTTCCACTTCGTTTGGGTGGAGTTTAAAACTACTTTATTAAAACACTACTTTTCGGTTCTCGTGAGATTTTATTGATAAATTCTCAAAAAAATGGAGTTCCGCCACACTACATGCAATGCCTTGAAATTTCGGCGGAAAGAGGGAACCTCCCTCTGCCCTACCCCGCTTTATGTGGGGAGCTGCCCCGATGCCCGACTCACCAGCTCGCGGCCCGACTCACCAGCCACACCAGCGCCTGCAGCTGCGGGGACTGCTCCATGCAGCGCCGCACCGCGTCCCTGCAACGACGCCCGCTCGCACTCACCAGCTCGCCGCGTCGCCGACCGCCGCGTGCAGCGTGGACACGAAGGCGCGCCGCGCGGCCGCGCTCGCCGCCGCGCGCAGCCGCCACACCAGCGCCTGCAGCTGCGGGGACTGCTCCATGCAGCGCCGCACCGCGTCCCTGCAACGACGCCCGCTCGCACTCACCAGCTCGCCGCGTCGCCGACCGCCGCGTGCAGCGTGGACACGAAG
>DWLH01002713.1:0-10441 GCA_018249795.1 Heliconius telesiphe telesiphe | reverse complement strand
AATATGAATGTCACAAATAATGATATTTGAGTTGAAAGAACTGATCTTCATTATTAATTAACTGATGACCGCACTCAGAAAGGTCAATTATTGCTTACCGTACTTTTTAAATGATTACTGTATTAACGGATCCAATTAATATTTTTTTCATAACTTTTCTATCCCTTTTTTATATATAGAGATGTATATTATACATTTTAATTATTTGGAATTGATTTTGGATTTGAATTATATTGATTTCACCACTCTAGTGCCAAGCGCGGCGTTGAGTTCCGCCACTTAATATGCAAAGTCTCGAACTTAGGTTTTTTTTTAAAACTAAGTAACGTTATTATTTTAGTCAATCAAGTTTTTTTTAGCTGTTATGCGGGATAGAGCGTGAAGCTGTAAAATTGAATTACTAAAGTAATGATATATCGTTAGTAAAAATTGGTGTTTGTATTAATACCAAAAAAATACTGGGAAATAAAATACTTTTCAAATTACATGCCAGTCACAAGTCGTTTGTGGATTTTCTTTTAGCTTTACAAAACAAAAAAAGAATAATCTTAAAATAATGATTAGAATTTATGGTTTTAAAATGATTATTAGTGAAATTGTAGAAGTTACTTTATTTTTGCTCAATTAAGACTTTTGGGGTTATGCAATATGTATATAATAACAATAATAAAAATAATGATTAATGATATTTCGTCCTTAATTACTAATAAATGATTAAATTTAGACTTTTAATAGTTTTTAGATTGATTTTTATTATGTTTAAGCCAATATTTTGAATTACAAGTAGAATATTTATTTAATTGTGCAATACACATGTATGCATATAAAATTATGACTGAAACTGATTAGTTTTTTATAATATGGTTTTTCCACTGTACTAGATATATGAAGAGCGGCGTTAGGCTCCGCCAATTAGCAGCGAAAGAAAAAGTAATAGTTAATTAATGCTTTATTGAAATATCAACGTTTTTTAAATCCTCAATTTATATTAATAATATGGGACTAGTATACTGCCTCGACAATATTCTCCATTGCAACGAAAAAAAATATTGAAATATTAATTATTAATAATTTCTAATATTTTAAGATCCAATGTTTTATATAATTATTAATAATAATAATAATTTATTATAGTTGTTACCAATATTAATAAATATTATATAATTTAATACTGTTAAGTATTATGTGTTTATGTTAAGAATGAATGTAATATGTAAGCTAAATAAGTATCGAGTGTTGAGAAATTGTCCGCTGACTACATTTCATTTGCATTTTAAATACTATTTATTTAAAAAAGTGTTTTAGTATAAAATAATTATCAATTATAAAAAATGTGTTACTCGAAATTATTCATTTGATTAATATTTTAAAATGGAAGATTTTTTTTGTTTTAATATATAGGTCTGTTTGCTTCCAGATGTTTGGTATTTTTTTATAGATGCTTTTTTTTAATATCACAATTAAATATATATATATTTTAATAAGAATGAAAAAATCCTTAAAAAAAGTGTGTTCGATAAGATAAGAATACTTCTGCTCATTTTAATTAAAGTGAATATATGTAAGATGCCTCGTTATATGATTGTATATAAATGATTATTTAAAATATAAATTTAACTCCAATTATGTCGTGAGAATTTTATTGTCCTACATCCCTTTCGCTACGTAGTTGATATCTAATTAATAAAATCTGGGTTTATATAGGTATAAAGAGTAATTTAGATATATTTTAATGATATTGAATTATTATTATTAGACTAATTACACGGAAGACATTGCCAAATCTGGTATACAGTGCCTGTATAATACTTATATTGCATTGCACTAATCATTTTGACAGAATTTATGTATTGAAAAAGATGGGGTAGATGAAAGGGGGGGTGAACGCAAGAGCATCGGCATCCGAAGGTGCGTCGCGGGCTCATTGAAAAAAACGATATAAATTCGCAAAACCATCTGGAAGCTCACAAACAGTCGCGTTTGCGTTCGTGTGCCCTTGCGCCACGATTGCAATTAAATTTTTTTATATAAAAATGGTTCTTAGAAAACAGATCGCGTTTGAAGTAGTCAATACACATTAATTATTATTAGTATTAGTTTTTAGTGTATTATAAATAATAGTTGAGGTAAGTTGTTAATTATATTCTTATATTATATTTTTTCCCTTATGTGTCATATTTGACAGGAGGAATGGATGGATATTAGGCCGGAACCGGATCCGCCTGATCCGGGCGAAATTTTTTATACTGCCGATACCGATATTCCGTCTCCAAATTCAAGTTTTAGAAAACGCCAATTATTGATGCTGCGATCCCTTGGATCCAAACTATTCATATTAACCCTTGCTTTGATGATCTTAATTTTTATCACGACTCCGATTCTGGCCCTTATATAGTTCACGTCTCTCGACTTGAAACAGAGCCATTAGCAGGTCTATCTATAAAGGCTCTCAAATTTGGTGAGTTTCTTTATAAAAATAAAATTGAAAACATAAATAAAGAAGGTGTTAAAAGCATCGGTCGTAATAAAATAAGTATTGAGTTTTTATCTGCTGATGCGGCCAAATTTTATGCTAAATCCTCTATTAACCTCTCACAAATACAAGGCCTTTATCCCTACTTTTGGTATTACACGTATGGGCTTAGTGCGGGACGTGCCGATAGAATGGTCTATGCAAGCTTTCACTGAAAGCTTGGAACTTCCGTCAGGGTGTGGTCCAGTTTTAAAAGAAAGGAGATTAAATCGCAAACTGATTGTTGATGGGACTACTAGTTGGGTTCCTACCCAATCTGTAGTCCTAATTTTTAGAGGTCAAGTTTTGCCTAAAAAAAATTTTCTTGTTTTATAATGCTCTGAATGTTGAACATTATAATTTACCGACTATTCAGTGTCATAACTGTTGTAGGTTTGGTCACACTAAAAACATCTGCCGATCAGAGCCAAGATGTTTTAAATGTTCTTAGCCTCACTCTGGTGAATCTTGCTTAATCTCTGATCATAATATAACATGTCTTAATTGCTCTAGCAACCATTCCGCAATAGACCAAACCTGTCCAGAACACACAAGACAGCGTTTAATTAAAAGTGCAATGTCGCAAGAAAATATTTCTTTTCCCAGGCCTCTGCTCAGTTTCCTCATTCGCGCAAACCTTATACTGAGGTAACAAAACAACTAGCCTCTCACATCTCTCCACTCCACCTACTCAGTCCTCTCTTGAGAGTTCATCTACCTCCAACAATCATTCTCATACCACTTCCTCATATAAAAAAACAGTCATCAAATCTGCTCGTCCTCATTCCCCAAGTCCACTTGGCTATGACAAAGTAGTTCATCAAAATATCATCTCTTTAATTTCATCTGGTCTTGGTAATGGTTGTGGCATTAATACTTCCTCATCTCATTCTCCATCTACTGAACAACTCTTGCATACTCTTTTACACATTTTGACTAATCATTTGTCTCCCATTCATAGTATTAATAATCAACCGAACAACGCAGCTCCTATCACCTTTAACGCTCCTTCATCCTCCATAACTCTTGCTCATGGACACAGTGAAAATAATTCAGTGGAACTGTAAAAGTCTCTTTCAGAGGAAACCTGAAGTAATTCACTTGATTCAAGAACATAGTCCTGTTATACTTGCCATCTCTGAAACCTGGTTGAAGCCTGGTGTACGTTTTCGTGTGCTAGGTTTCTCTTGTTTGAGGGATGACAGGAATGATGGGTATGCAGGTAGTGCATTTTTAATTAATCGCTTGTTTCCTTTTTCGCGCGTATCTCTTCCTTCTCATAGCCCCAATTTTAATGTTGTTGCAGTTAAAGCCTTTGATATAACATTTGCTTCGTTTTATATTCCCCATCCTGATTCTTTACTAGGTGCAGATATACAGTCTATTTTATTAAGTCTACCCCGGCCACTCATCGTCCTGGGCGATTTTAATTCCCACCATACGGCGTGGGGATGCCATCACTGTGACAGTTTTGCGTTACAGTTATTGGACATTTTTGATGATGCAAATACCTGTTTTGTTAACGACTGTTCGCCAACTCGCAGAGTTTACCCTCATTAAAATCCTAAGAGTGAAGTCGATTTGATCCTTTGTTCTCCTTGTTTGGGTCCTTCCCTTATTTGAGAAGTTCTCTCATCATCTTTCGGCAGTGATCATTTTCCCATGATTGTTACTTTGCGCAATAAATCATCCCCTCCTTCCGCTCCAATGAATTAAGTTGAATAGAGCCAATGGGTTGGAGTTTTCGTTATTTGTTGATTCCCATCTCCGCAGTTTTCCCAATGTTTTTCTTTGGCTTGCTACGAACATTTTATTAATATTTTATACTCTGCAGCTGATTCTAATATTCCTTGTAAGCAGAATGGGTGTATATTATTATCATCTCCTTGGTCCGTCCTTGGTGGGACGAAGAATGCACTGCTGTTATTAGAATTCGAAAAGCTGCTGAACGGAAATATATCCAGTGTATGACCCCCTTAAATTTTATAGTTTACAAGAAAATAGCAGCCCAAACTAAAAGATTATTTAAAAAGAAAAAGGGTTGGCTTCGGTCAGTCAGTCAGGTCAGTCCTTGCACCCTCGCACTCCATCCTCTACAGTTTGGAAATATATCAAAATCTTTCGTTTCTCCATTACTGATTTTCTGTGTAACTTATCGTCGAATGATTCTTCTTGGCAAAAAAATGTTATGTGTAGTCTAGCTCCTCCTTTTGTACCTAACTTCGATTGCTTTATCTCTCCCCTCCCATTGGAGGTTAATGTGATGGATATCCCCTTTTCTATTAATAAACTTCAATGTGCTTTGAATAGCTTATCTGATTCTTCCCCTGGTATACACCAGGGGACCATCATACGGGATACCATCTACTGGTATCCCGTATTCTTTCCTTAAAAATATTAGTATTCCTGCAAAAAATATATCTTTCTATTGTTAATTCTTTCTTAGAATCCGGTTATGTTCCTTCATCCTGGAAAACTCAAATTATTATTCCAATCTTAAAACCTGGGAAAGATCCCAAAGAGTCTTCTTCGTACCGCCCCTCAGAAATCCGCCTAAGCTTCGCTAAGGGCGAATATGTGATAGGTCAGGCATCAAGGCAACCTTCTTCCTCCCAGATCTCTCTGGAATGGCCTTCCTCAGGGTTCTGTGCTGAGCCCTCTATTATACAGCTTTTATACTAATGATTTAGATAAATCGGTTGATAGTTTTTGCAATATTTTGCAATATGCAGATGATATTGTGTTATATTTCAGTTCTAAAAACATCGACGAAATTGTATCTAGACTTAATTCTGCTTTATATTATTTAGGTGTATGGCTATCTATGCATGGATTGTCATTGTCGGTCCCTAAAAGAAGTGTGGTTATTTTTACTCGTAAAAGACTTATCCCAATGTTGTCTATAACAATCAAAGTATTCCGGTTCTTAATTGCGACAAGTTCTTGGGTGTGCTTTTAGATTCTAAACTGTCTGGTTTCTAAACTGTCATATGTGGAGACACATATGGAATATGTGTCCAATAAGTGTGAAAAAATCTCCAAATTTTACGTGCAGTATTAAGGGTTTGGTAGGGTTCCCATCAATTTACGCTAAAATTGTTATATAACGCCATTATTCGTAGCCATTTTGATTATGCTATATTCTTGTTGAACCCATGCTACAGGTCTGCTTTAAACAAATTAGATAAAATTCATTATAAGGCTCTAAGAATCATCTTAGGAGCTATGAAGTCATCCCCTACAAACGCCATGCAAGTGGAATGTGTTGAGCCCACCGCTCCACGCTCCACCTTCGTCGTCAATATCTTTCCGATCGCTTTATGTCTAAAGTGCTGCAGTCTTCTTCTCATCCTTTGTTTAATTGTCTTCATCGTCTGTCCCGTGCCATTAAATCCCCACGCCATTCTTCTTGCATTTTAAAAAGTTTCTATCAATTTTCATCCCTTTCAATTTGTATTTTCTCTTCTCCTATTCGCTCTTTATATTCTATTTCGTTTAGTACGTAGGCATATTTACAGATGTCTAAGTCATCACATAATTCTAATGTTGGGGCAGCTTGTTGGATTCCTAAATACAACATTATTTTAAGTTTTAAGTGTCCCCCTGAAATATCTACTTTTTCTGGCGGATGTATTGCTTTGCTTGAAGGCATATTGTTTGCAGTCTCACAATCTTAAAAAAGTTGTTATTTTTACAGATTGCTTAAGTGCTTTACAATCTTTGTTTCAAAATCCTTTCCGTAGCAAATCTAATTTTCACCTTGTTTTCAAAATTAGGGAAGCTTTGTATCGTTGCCACCTACAAGGGGTACTCTTATCGTTGGCATGGATCCCGAGCCACTCTGGTATTACAGATAAAGACATAGTCGATTCCCATGCCAAATCTGCAGTGTCCTCTGGACCCGTAACTCATAATTTTATTTATTCCCAAGATCTATTGTCTTTGTCAAAATCTGATTTAAAATCTTCATGGATTTTTTTTTTGGAATAAATCTGTATTATTAAAAGGTAAATATTACGCTTCTATCCAACCGGAAGTTCCAACCTTTCCGTGGTTCTCTCGATATAGGCGCGCCAATAGATCTGTAACATCTACTATTTGTAGACTCCGCCTAGGCCACGCGTGTACATCTAGCTAAATTAAGGGTTAAAGATAATTCTATTTGTGAGTGTGGTTTGGAGGAAGGTTCTACGGATCACATTGTATTTAATTGCCCAAAGCTTAACTATTCTCTTGATATCCTTCCTCTTAATGTACAGCGTCCTGTTAATATAAAATGTATATTATCTTTAGTTTTTAATCCTTTTATTAATATGTTGGTTAAGTTTATTGTAGATAAAATAATGACATTAGGTAAAGTTATTCTCATTGTGTGTGTATTTTTTTATTATTTATTTTCATTTGTACATTTCTAATATAGCGTTTGCATAACCGGTTGTTTACTCACGTCGCCGGCCGGCCGCTTGGCCGGCCTTTTGTATTATTCTGCTTATCTATTCAATCTTTAATGTATAATGAATACAGATGAAAATCGCAATGAAGAATCAATAAATATAAATTATAATAATTTAGAAGAAGATATGATACATTTAGTAGACTTAACAAAAATGTTTGAAGAAGAAGAATTATCGACGGAAGGTATGCGTCCAACAAAGAGAGTGCGGGAAAAGGAGGACGAATGGAATTTAGTGAAGAGAAGAAAAGAGAGATTAAGAGAAGTTAAGAGGAATCACAGAATTATGCATTACGAGTAAAAGCATATTTCCTAAGCAATTTGCACTTGCAAAGTTATTTAAAGAACAAAAAATTATGAATGTAACCAGAGTTAAGTATGTAAATCCATATAAAATTAATGTTGAAATTGATAATACTAAAAGCGCGGAGAATTTGGTTACCTGTGTATATTTTAAGGAATTGGGATGGAAGTTTCATCGTCCTTTTGAGGTTGGTTTGTCGTACGGCGTTATTAAAAATATAGAACTAGATATATCTGAAGAAGAATTACTTAAGAATATGACAAGTCACATAGATATCGTGAATGTAAGGAGACTAAAAAGAAGAGACAAGGACGGAGAGTGAGACATGGAGAGTAGGATTTGAAGGATCATCTTTGCCATCATATGTATTCCTTTACGATATGAGAGTAGTGGTGGAACCGTTCGTTTTTCAAGTTACTCAGTGTTCGAAGTGTTGGAGATATGGACATTCTAAAAAAATGTGCCCATCTAAATTGCCTATATGTCCAAAGTGCGGAGGTAAACATGAAAATTGTCAGGCTAACACATTTCGATGTGTTAATTGTAACATGAATCATATGTCCTTAGATAATATTTGTCCAGTGTATATAAGAGAAAAAAAACTCCGTGATATAATGAGTGAGTTTAACGTTTCTTATAGAAAAGCCTTGGATATGTATGTTCCTCCTACTTCACTTTGTCCAACTTTACAAGAGAATGTAATGCCGAATATTACAAGGATAATACCAATTGACGCTGCATCTACTTCACCTATTCTTCTTGCAAAGCATACATACGCACAAGCTACAGTACACTCAAAAGTAGCCCAGACTGCCACAACTGTAGAGAGTGACAAGAAAATTTCTACAGAGCGTCCCAAACAAAAGAAAACAAATCCAAAAAGGAAAGAAATTCAGGAATTCATGACTGATTCTGAAGAGTTAAGCACGAACATGAATAATGACATAGATATTAGCGAAGACACTTGCAGAGAAGAAGTGTCTGACAATAGTTGTAAGGATAATATTAGGCATCCAAGAGATTACTCACTCAGATAGTTAATTGACAAATTTAAATACATTATTTTTATTAAAAAAGACAATATTAAAAGTAAGATTATATCTATGGTTCAAATAGGTATCGAATGGGTGGTATTTTGGATAGTTAGCAATATACCAGATGACTTTTCGTTTTTAGGCAAAATGTTTAATAATGGATAGCATTACAGTTAATATTTTGCAGTGGAATTCTCGGAGTATTTTACCAAAAAAATTAGAGAAAATACATATTGTTGCTCTTAGCGAGACTTGGCTTACTTCGGACTGTTCATTCCATATAAAAAATTACAATGTTTTTCGTCATGATAGATAGGATTCATATGGAGGTGTTGCAATTTTGACTCATAGATCTATCAATGTCCAAATTTGCCCAACTAGAATATCTAATTCTGGTATTGAAATAGTACACGTAAAATTTTTTAATTGCAATATTATTCAAGATTTAATCTCAGTTTACTGTCCACCAAATATTCGAACTGTGCAAAGTGATTGGGACTCATTACTTTCAGTAGCTCATTCAAAAACCTTGATTTTAGGAGATTTTAATGCTCATCATTCGAATTGGTCAAATATAACAAATCAAAGGGGAAATCAAGTGTTTGATTCTATGATAGATATTAATTTCATTATTTTGAACAATGATAAATCAACTCGATTTAAATTAGTTAATAGTATTTTACAAGAATCTACTCCTAATATATCTATGGTCTCTTCAGATGTAGGTCTTTTAGGATTTAATTAGAATGTTTCCAATGATTCTTTAGGTAGTGATCACATGATAATTAAAATAACAACGTCGAATAATTTTTCTCCTCAATTAATAAAAAAGAGAAATTTTAAAAAAGCTAATTGGTTGGGTTACCGTCGGTTCGTTGAAGAAGCACTAAAAGATTTTAAAGTATATTCTGATCCAGAAGAAAAAAAGCTGCAGATTTAAATATACCATATTTCAAATTTAATCAAAATCCTAGTAGTAAATTTAGTCCGAAATCGTATTGGTCTTCCTTATTATCAAAAATTATAGCGAAAAGACGATTAGATTTGGTATGTTTTAGAAAAAATCCCACTCCAGACAATTTTAACGCGTTGCAAGAAAAATTTCGAGAAGCTCAAATAGTAACAAGAAGAGCTAGAAATAAAGCATTCCGTATGTATTGTTCCTCCTTTGATGAATGTATGTCTGCAAATAGTGTATTGCAAGGTATGCGATGGTTGAAAGGATACCGTTCTTCGAAGCCACATATATTTAAATCATTTGCTGAAAGTGTTCTATATAATTTGGCTCCTGATTCTACATGTCCACTAGTACCAAATTTTTTATCTAATAATGTTATATTAGAAACTGAAATAACTAGACAAGAGTTAAATAAATGTATTAAAACTAAAGATACTGCCCCAGGATGCGACAATATTTCGTACTCAATGATTCATAATCTTCCGGATGTGGCAAAAAATATTCTATTGCAAATATACAATCTGTTTTTTTCTTTTAATTGTGTTCCAATACAATGGCGTCGGATACGCGTTGTAACGATTCCTAAGCCGGGACGAGAATTATCTACTGCTACTGCAATAAGACCTATATCCCTGATGTCTTGTATGTGTAAAATTTTTCATTCCATAATTAATAAAAGATTTGAATGGTTCCCAGGAACTGTGATAGATAATATTCCTTAAAAAAAAATCCTTTTTCCAGAAAAAGGAATTTTTTTGCAGAGGGCTTTAGAAAAACACGCTCTTGTCTAGATAGCCTAAATTCATTAATTTCTAACATACAAATTGGTTTTTCTACTGATTTAAGTACCATTGGATGCTTTGTAGACCTAGATAACGCATATAACAATGTTGATATTAATTTGCTATTATTAACCTTAGACAAACTCGGCGTAGGAGCATTGTATTGTAAATATCTATGGAAATTTCTTCAAGAAAGATATCTAACAATAGAAGGATCATCCGCCGATGATTCGGCTAGAATACCGAAGAACGAAGTTGAAATGAGTATGACATCTAAGAATGAGAAATTACCCAAACAAATAGGATTAGCCCGTATGTTGAAGCAAGAAAATATTTTAGATATTATTGAAGTGAAATATATTAATGCCTATAAAGTGATGATAAAGTTCAGTAATAGC